>VDFB02105785.1:13975794-13994748 GCA_007258455.2 Sequoia sempervirens
CATTGCATTGTAGCTTCAATTCAATCAAAATTTTCAAAAAAATGGGGTGCTTATTACATTCCCTACAAAAAAGCACCAAGTTTGAATTACATTTTCTTAATGAAATCCTTGGTTTGATCTAGCTACATAGCAGGTCCAAGAAGATCAATCATGCATGTATAATGCTCCATTATTTGATTAATAAGATAACCTTAGATCATGAAATGAAAAAATAATCAAGGATTTCCTCTATAAGATCTACATGGCTACATGCCAAGAGAACACCCACCAAATTTTTATGTTTTGGATTTATATTTCTCTATATCATTTCCTCAAAAAGTTCGAAAGCTTGGATGCCTTCCCCATGTTGTACATTGTCACAAATCATTTGAGTCTAGAAGACCAACTTTTGTACAAATAGTTGGCTAAATACTTGGTGAGCATCTTTTATAGCTTCCACATCTAGCATACATGTTAACAATGACACTTCCTATACATATGACCAACTCAAATCCATATTGCATAATATCAACATCAAATCGATTTCCTTACTCTAGGCTTGGTATGCCAATACATGTCTTTAAAATACAAGAAACATAAATTGGTTTAGCTTTATGCTTGCCTATAACATTTGATAGAAGCATCTCAAAGCTTCCTCCCAATTCACATAATGTACCTTATCTAGAATCATCACACACCTTGAAACAATATTTCATTCTAGCTTTGTCATTTTGTCAAATGTCAAGTTTGCCTTAAAATCTGTAAATTACATCTTCATAAATGCCTCCAAGGCCTTAAAATTTTCCAATGAAAATGCCTCTAAGACCTTATCAACAAATCCATTTTGTGTGTATCATGTAATAATTGTATTCCATGAAACCACACTTCTTTGAGGCATTTTATCATGTAATTCATGTTTGAACACAATGCTTGGGCTAAAAACATAACATGATTAAAAATGCAAGTAGAATACTTGCTGGTTATAATAGTCAAGATTTGAGGGTTGGATGCACCCTCAAGTCTTGCAAGGGAAAACACTAAATAAAATTTCATAGTATAAAGAAGTGAATTTTCGATTTTGTAACCTCAACAAAACCACCAAGGACCAAGGCTCACAACATTGAACAAAGATTTTGCGAATAGAAGTAGAGAAGTAACGGAATGAGGGATCTTGGAGAGATTGAATGCTATAAAGGGACATTTTAAGGTTCATTTAACAAACACATTTGTTAGTTTTGAGAGCTTCTGAATTCCAAACATCCATCTAAATAAGCATATTTGTACCAAATGACAAAAGTGCAAATGGGCTATAAAGTTCCCCAAACCTTAGAGAAATTGAGGTTGAGGGGACAGCTGAAAAGAAGGGGAAGTGTCCTTAAGTGGGAGAGAACCCCGACAATTCAAAATAGGTCGGGCTCATTTAGACCAAAACAGAAAGGTGCATACGTGAAGGGAAAGCCCGATGACCTAGGGCTGCTCAATTTCTTGAGGATAGCGGACACATCTGCAGAAAACATAGAGGGCAAAAATGTCTAATTGTTTGAGAATATGTCGGGGTTTCGAGAACTGGCCGCATGTTTGTATATGGTGCAACACTGTCTGAAAGATACGATTTTCTGAAAAACCGATTTTTATGACTTGACTCGGATAATTTTTTATACTTTGAATTAATCGACCCACGCTTAAATCACGTATGACGGTATGACGATGAAAATTTGATGATTAAAAATTCACTTCGGAATGCTCAAAAAATTGATTTGGACACTTACATAACAAACGATTCAAAGCACTCGTACAACTTGATTTTTCACCAAAATTATTTCCAATACCGCAGTTAAACTCAGATAATTCAACTTTTAAATGGGCATGATCAGAGTACAACACGCATATAATGAAAGTTTTACCCTGCCATAAAGTGAAGTGGGAGGACATTTATTTTATTCATTTTGTTCGTTCCAGCACAGTAACTTTGTGAACTGATGTCTCGTTCATTCTCAGTATGATAAATGTTGCAGAAGGAATAATTAGCATCATGTATGCTTCATTTCATTTTTGGATATAGATTAGAATATGTTTTGCTGCAACATATCTTAAAAACCGTAAGATTCAAAGAAAACAACATGGCTGGCAATTTGAACCGGCACGAGGCCACAAAACTGGAATTCAAGGAGGTTGTTCTTCCGAAGGGAATTTTTTTTATCTTGCTAGTTGGATGGCCTGTTTTGAAAGGTTTCAAGGTTTCATGATGATATTGCTTGTGAATCAATGGAATGGTTGCTAATCTGAGGTATAAATTTGCTGCGACCCAACAAAAAGTCCTGGAAAAGGGCACGTAAATTGAAACCCTCTGGGCGCAGGTTCTGCAGCTCGAAACCTTGAAATATAGAATGCTCGAGGTGCCCACTCATGTTTCTATAGATTAAAGCATGAGCACATTGTTCAACAATTGAGAACTCAATTATGCCTGCTCTATGATGCATGATAATAATTAATCTTGAGGAGAAGAAATGATGAGCCTCAGAAAGAAATTAGAAGAATTCAAGAAACCAACAAAGAAATTACAGCTCTGAAGCAGAAAATTGAGCAGGTGTGCGAAGTATCCTCTCATATTTTCACCAGCCTCCCTCTTCCTAGATTTTATGCCTTTTACGTTAAAGAGCAATGATGCAAGTTCGGACTCGAAAGAATTGCTTCCAATCTTCCTCTCAATGTAAGTTGACCTCACACAGTTTGCAATGTTTTATTTTCTAGTACAAACAGTACGCAAAAATCAACCTTGTGGATTCTATATACATAATTTTCCCTAGCCTATGAAACAACATGGAACCCCGATCCATTTGTTGGGGATGTCAATTGACGGGCATTTTCATCCTTTGTCTAAAATGAAATAAGAAGAGGGAACAGTATTTATTTTATCAGACAGCAGCAAATAATACCGGTCTTATTGTATAGGGAGAGTACCTCCGGGCCTCCGCCTTCTGAAGTAATCTGTGCTTTGCCTTGACTACTTTTAAACTTTAAGATTGCTGCTCAAGTTAAAAGGCATCTAGAAGAAAACTTTTTGACGAGTTTTAAGCATTTTCTGTAGCATACATTAGAGAAGCCTTATAGAGCTGTAGGAGGCGATCTGATGAAATTTTGGAAGCGCTGAAAAGGAAAGATCCTTAGTCTATACATGGTTTCAAAGGGGCCTTAACACGAGGAGATATTTATGAAGATTCTGTGAGGACTCAAAGGAGACCATGGATTGAGTTCCATTTTCATTTTCCATTGCTCTGGTATCCTATTCCAGACTGGTGGGGACTAATGAAGATAAATTCAGATAAAGAATCCAGGAGGCAATGGGAGATGATCACAAGTGCCTTGAGGGTATTATAGTGAAACGACCGATACTAATACATAAAACTTGTGATTTCAAGCAGCTACATGGGCAGAAAATGGTTGATTACCCTGACGAAGCCAATTAAGGTTGCACAAAGATTGCAATAACTTCAATAGGGGGTATGGTGGGGCACGCCTTCAAATGGTATTATTATTGTATATTTTGCAAGTCCCCATCCGTTTCTGTACCATAGAAAGCCTTTGAAGCTATAAACTGTGTCTTTTGACACCATATATATGAAGTTATTTCAGTTTTATATTTCTATGTTTATGTTGAATTTTATGGCTTTTAAAGATGAAACGGGTAGGATCAATGAGTAACTAATAGTTATTTTCTTTAATGGCTGTCTAACCGGCAGATGTAGGCTTGTTTTCCTTTGCCTTTCGCATTTTTATGCTAATAGGTGTTCTCCTAGTGAGAAGCACTTGAGCAAGTACATCTGTAGTCTCAAATCAATAGTTGAAATTGAAAGGACTAACATGAAAAATATCTTGATCATAGATTTTTCAAAACAATCTCATCTGTAAAATTCCAAAATCAATGGATTAAATTTGATGTATGAATTCCTTATGAAAATATATATCTGAGGATTTAGGGTTAAAGTCATTGTTTGAATGAAGATGGTTCAAAAGAACAAAATCCTTGCATACTCACCAGGATATTTAGAGCATTTCTGGTTCTGGTTTTTGCAATTTTGTTCACTGAATTGGTTCTTTTATTTTCTTAGCAACAGCCTGCTGCCATAAGAAAAATCTGCACCTGAAATCCACCACTTTAGGTAGTTCCATTTTTGGCAGTTTTGTTACTTCTGTACAGTTTGAAGGCCAGGGTTTATAGAAATTGCTTTGGGTTCAGTTTTACGAGGGTTTAAGTCCTGCTTTGGCTCTGTTAGACAGTTCCCTGTAATTCAGAGGCTAGTATCTCCAAAAGCTGCTTTTGGAGCTTATTATTGTTGCAAAGAAGGGGTGTGCAGGTCTGATTGAGAAATCTATAGTTTGGTCAAAGTTAATAACACATTGAGCTATAATTTCCATCATCTTCTTTAATATCTGTATTCTAGGATTTTATCCATGGCATGTTCTTCCTCACACGTTGTTCCTCAAAGGGAAAGTCCATATAGAGTAATTAATCTGGAAAAAGAATTAAGAAAATTTTCCCTATGATGCATTCATTGATCACAGTGGGACCAAGATGTCATCCATGGCATCTTCTTCCACAATTATACCTGAGAAAGTATTAAGAAAATCAAGCCCATCGCCAAATTTATATGATGCATTTGTCAATCACAGAGGGCCTTATGTAAAACAAGGTCTGGCTCTCCACCTTTAAAATAATATTCAAAGAATGGGATTCCAAACTTTTCTTGTTACTGAAGAGTTGGAATGGTTCATGTTTTCTATTCAACGTGCAAGAAACATATGCTAAAGGTGAATTAACTTCTTTGCAAATGAAGCCCCTGAAAGATCTTGTGGACAAAGATCACAAATTTCGGAGTACAGATGATGGATCCAGCTACCTCTTGTATCATTTTGGAAGGGACAACCACTTGGGCTTACTTATTGTTGTGGATGATGTAGATGAACTAGACCAGTTAGATGTTCTACGTGTCAGAAATATGTTATATGGTTCTAAAAGCTGTGTAATTGTAATGGCCCGTGATGAAAGGATGTTAATGCCAGCAGGAATTAGCATTTGTTATAAGATGAAAGTAATGGAGAGACATTATGCAACACAGCTCTTCAGTTGGCATGCTTTTCACCAGCCATATGCAGTCACTGGATATGAGGATTTAATTGAGAGATTGGTAAAAATTAAATTAATGTGGAGGTTTGCCTCTGTCTCCCCAGGTTCTGGGCAGGCATGTTTTTGGTAGCGCTGATAAGCATTACTGGCATTTAGAGTTGGACAAACTTGGTAAGCTACTTCCTAGCACAACATTCGGAGTAACAATGAATGTTGGAGGTCCTCTAAAATCTTCACTTGTCTTAGGTTCCACATCAGCAACTTTGCTATCATCATCATTATCCTAAGTCACAAGGTTTGAATTCGAGTTTGAGTTTGGCAACATTGAAATTTGGATGAAGTTCAGCAAGGAAAAAAATTGGAAATAAAAATCGGCATTAAATTCGCCTTATGTAATTTTTCTTTTTAAATATAAGCAATATATCCACAAAATTGTCAAAATAGTTTAACATTGATAAATAGATTTAGTTAACTTGAATCTTTAGTGTATTTTGACTTTATCAATTTGACAAATTCCTCTAAGGTATTTCAAAATATCGTCATCCTTACACATGATTCATCCATCAAAGATCGCAAAAAATTAGGTTGTAGAAGTCCATATTCTCACGACAATCTTATAGCTTACAAATCAACTCTATGCACTAGATCATTTTCGTGGAGCTTGCATTCAACCTTAAAAGGATAATATATGACCTATGTATATTTTCAAAAACTATACAAATCCTAAATCATTCTTTAAACTCCAAACATTTTTTTTTTACCTAAATAATTATATTACACAACATAAACATATATTCTTTATTCTAATTCCTAAAACTAAAAACCTTATCTCCTTACATTTAATACTCTAAACATACATTTATTACAATTATCAAATTTCTCTCTTAATTAACTCTAAATTAGTTTATATATTTATTATATGCATTAATTTGATTGACCCAATTTTTTAAAAAAGGGATCTATTCCCTTATACTATTTTACACCATCTTATAGACATCCCAAATTAGCATTGCTTTCTTATGGTTCACTATTCAAATATTAATATAGTTATCGGAAACTTCAAAACATTTCACAAAGCATTGGCTCCTCGCGAGGTCAAGGGTTCATTATGCCCCGGCTTGCGACTGAAGGCAATACATTAGAAGCGGGTTTCTGCGAATGACTAAAGTGATGAAGTCCGTATTTGATGTGAATGGATCCCAACCGTAGCAAAGTATTTGGTGTCGGGTGGGTGGTAACGGGATTGAACTTACTTCGTTTCTTGCTACGAAAAAATGTGGTGAATTTCAGCAAATTTCAAATAAAAATTTCAGATTTGATAAAATTCGAACTCCATGCTTGAAGTTCACCAAACCTTGTGACTTAGTCATTATTCATGTCCACATTTTCAAAAATTGTCTTATATCAGACTTATCTTGGCCTCAGGCAATTGACATGAAATTGCTTGACACCATATAAGAGCATATAATTTCAACAAACCTTTCTCAAATGTTGTGGCCAACATTGGTATCTTTCTAAAGGTGTGAATGCAATCGAATTCCCCACTGATAAAACTTGAGCTATTGAGGTGTGGATGCACCATCGAATCCTATAGGTGCAAACACTAAAGAAGTTTTCATAGTGTAAAGAAGCAACTTTCTAGTTCTATAGCCAACACAAGATCACCAAGGAAGAACAATCTGTTAGACCCTATAAATGTTTGGCAAGTGAGGAGTGTAGACAATAAATGACCTTCATTCTTTCACATTCCATGAGAAAAGGTTAGGTGAGGAAGTAAGGGCATGACAAGGCTCGTGACATTGAAAAAACATAGTTGGCATGAATTTTCAACAATCCATGTAGATTAGATAAGATTACTTCTAGATTGAAAAGAAAACACAGTTGAATCTAGAAGCTATCTTATCTAATTGAACAAAGATTTTTCAAATATAAATAGAGAAGGAATGGAATCATGGATGTAGGAGAGATTGAATGCCACAAAAGTGCATTTTAAGGTACATTGGATATGCAAGGGTCATAAGAATATTTGTACCAAATGGAAAAAGTGCAAATGGGTTATAAAGTCCACAAACCTTAAGAGAAATCGCCATTTTGGGGGTTGTGGGGAGTGGGACATCTAAACAAAAGTCAAAGTGTCCTTCAGTTGGAGAAAACCCCCACAACTCAAAATGGATTAGGTTTTCGGACTTGTTGGGTGCATTTAGAACAAAACAAAAAATTGCCTATGTGAAGGTAAAGCCTGATGACCTAAGGCTGCACAATTTTTTGACGTAATGGACAAATTTGCAGAAAAGTAAAAGGTACGAAGAGGTAAAAAATTTCTTAATTGTTTTAGAATGTCACGGCTTCAAGAATTGGCTGCATGTTTGCACATGGTGCAAAACTATCTGAAAGGTCCGATTTCTTGAAAAGTTGATTTTTATGACTTGACTCAAATAAATTTTGGCACTTTAAAATGATTTACCAATACCTAAATCACCTATGATGATGAACATTTGATGATTTAAAAATTCACTTTGGAATGCTCAAAATTTTGATTAGCAAAGTTTATTAGGGGTTCCAAATTGTTACCAACAAGTTTCAAGGGATATTAGAGCTCATTAATGCTGAGAGTTGCCTCAATTGTAGATCTTCTAATCCAAAGGCTCTTCTAATGTTCAAGTGTTGTCAGAGCCTTTGATCTCTTAGGATTGCAGTAGCTGTCTGATCCATTTCCAGTCATAAGGCCCTCACAGTCCAAAGGAAACATTTCCAAGGGTATCAGCAATTTGTTGTGAGATTGTTGGTTGGTAGGTGAGTTAGCATACGATGGGTCCCACTTTATTGTGTTCCCATATGCAAGCATTTTGTTAATAGGAGATCATTATTTGGCAGAAAGCTCTGTCGTGGGTCTTGTGAGCTCCACCATACATACTCACTTTCTGTCCGTCACTATCCTTGTGAACCACACAATCTCCAAGAGACATGGAAGATCTAGCAGCTCTTGCAACTCTAGAAGGTGTTGTGCTCTTGAGCTTCTCTGAGTTGCAAGGAATCAGGCTAATGCAATGCAAAGATAAATCAACAGCTCTTAGAAGCCCATGGTGGTGATGACAACACTTAATGCACAGAGCTCTGCGATTGGTCAATTTATAGCTAAGCTAAGCTATCATGGCATCAATGGTAATAAAATTTGATGGCCTTTGGCCTGAGCAACAATCATTCTGCAAACATGTGTGTGATAGTTTTGGTCAACAAGGTTTCATTCATTTATTCAGCAATTTTCTAAGGGGATGGCTAAGGAAATAAAATTTCAGCCTTTGACCCAAACTGCCATTGGCATGAGTGGGGCTCATCTTGACTATATTATCAAAAATCATGTGATAAACAGAGGATTTGCTCAAGGGCTACTAGAGTTATTCATAGCCAGCTTATCTGTTGACGTTAGAGTTAAGGGTACTCTTTTAGAATCAAGTCAAAAGGCTAAGGTCAAGTTTCTCCAGCGTAAACTTGAGAATTTCACCAATTATTAAATTGAGAATCCATAAATGTTCTAAACCTAGAAGACATTGGGACATAAAATAATAATTTGACTAATGGTATCGACAGTATATCATTCACAAAAATTACATGGTACAATGGACTTAGGTAACCCCTAGATTGCATCTCCATTCCATAAAGAACTGGGGAAATCTTCGAGATTGAAGAATTAGAATTACTATTAAGAAATCTTATCACAAGGAATATCCAAATTTGCAGCCACAGGTCTTAAGTTCCCAATGCAGTTTCAAAGCTTGAAACCAAAGTCCATACACTTCAAAGTATGATTCGATTAACTACATCTGCTAGAATGTCACAGATTTAGGTCATTTATCTTATAGGTTAAATGAAACAAGGAATACAGTAATACTTCAATAGGAAGGTAACAAGACCTTAGAGGATTGAGGATTGGTTTCATCAATATCATTTTCCTACATCCAAAGACTCAAGACTAAGCTGCAAATTTGGGGTATCTCTAAGAATAAGGCACATGAAACTCATCTCTAGTCAGTTCAAACAGGAAGGAGCTTAGTCAGATAACCTCATTACTAGATTTATTAATAAGACCTGAATCTAGTTAAAATTATCCATTAATTGATTCAGATAAGAACACAAGGCTAGTAAGTTATTCCGAAGCTCATTCACAGTCAACCATTTGTACTCACATTGTTATAATTTGACTTAGGATTTATTTACTTATTTATATATAGACAACGTAAGTACAAGATTACAAGGTGAAGTCTATGGTTTAATGACTCTCATACACTTCTCATAGTCAATGACAGAATTCTCTAGGCTTTTATACAAGAATCAGACGATTGCTTATCTTTTTCTTCCATAGCATCTAATATAGCCTCATGTTTCATTTATCTAGTTAGGCCTGCAAACATACTACACAAAGTCAATCCCACGGGTTCCTAGGGAATTAATCCTACTAGTTGCAGTCCCACTGTATATTTAGCACAAACCACCAACATAAATATGAATATATATATATATATATATAGAGAGAGAGAGAGAGAGAGATCACCAATTTGACTATTGGAATGTGGATAGCTCAGCTTGGAGACCAACTCAAGTATCAAGCTTGCTTTTCCACCCGACCTCCCACACATCAAGATATTCAGTTTCACAAGGGTGATAGTGAGGCATGTGGCCACTGTCCATTGAAGGTCTTTGCCAATTGGACTAGTCTAGAGCTTCAACCAACTAAATCATTCCATGACAACCTTCTTCTTGGTTTCTAGTTTGGTCCATATCTTACAAACTTAGCACATTATTCACAAAACTTGACCATTCTACAATTGGACCAGCCTCTCAAACAATATTGTAGGGAATTATATCTAAGGAACAAGAATAAGATATCACCAATTTAATTTTTGGAATGCGGATAGATCAGTTTGAAGACCAGCTCAAGTATCAGGCTTGCTTTTCCACTTGCTTGCCCTAATAGTGGAATATTTAGTTTCACAGGGGTGATGGTGACGTTTGCAGCCATTGGAGGTCTTTGTCAATTTAAATAGCATAGATCTTCAACCAACTAAATCATTCTATGACAACCTTCTTCTTTGTCTCTAGTTTGGTCTATGTCTTACATGCTTAACACAATATTCACAGCACTTGGCCATTCTACAATTGGACCCACCTGTCACATAAGCATACACATTCCTACGGAACTTGACCTCTAAACCTAATTAGACTTAGTACTATCGACTAGGAGGGTTGCAACCACTCAATTGGACTTCAGCACGAGTGATCAAGGAAGCTTCTTGCTATATGGCAACCATAACTGGTTGCTACTAGACTAGCCCTCATTCTGCTCCCACAAGAATGAGCATCACTTGGCTACTAGATTCTACCAAGACAACCGTGGAGCTCCACTCTCCTCTAGATGGCAGCTAGACAGCTCCACCGCGGCCTCATGTCTGTGATGAGCACACAATTATACTTAGAGGGGGGGAGCGGGGTGAGGGTTGAATCAGTATAATATAATCTTTTACTTTTTCAAAACTTAACAACCATAACAATATCAATCATACAAGATCTAACAATTATGCAACACAAGGAGAACACACGATTTACGTGGAAAAACTTGAGAAAACCACGCCAAAATATTGCTTATATATAAAATCTTCTTACAATCTTTGTAGGCACCAACCCCACTGCCAAGCACCAACTTAGCAAGAGACACCAATCTCTTCTTATATGATTTGTAGGCACCAACCCATTGGAGACACCAATCCCCACAACTAAGCACCAACTCAGCATGAGACGCCAATCTCCTTCAAGAGGAGGCACCAAACTCTTTTTCTTTCTCAAACCTGTTCACTTGTCTTTCATAAATCTGCTCATAAAAAAATTATACATATGATCATAAATCCTCCAAAAATCTGATCATAAACTCTTCATAAAATCTGTCCATAATTGCTTCACAAATGTGCATATATTCTTCTTCTAGATCTGCAATATTCTTTCATCTAGATCTGCAATATTCTTCATATAAGTCTGCTCCAACTTTCTGCAATAGTCTTCATATTTCCTTTATAAATCTGCTCTTATTATTCTTGAAGATCTGCTCTTAAATCTGAATAATATTCTTTTTATTGCTTGCCTTTCCACCCTCCACTTATGTTCTTTTTATATCTCATATCGTGCCTCTTCCAAAGAGGTCGGCCTCTTTCATAAATAATTAACTTTATTTTTAATTGCTCAAGAAGGGCGATCCTCTCAAAGGAGTTGGCCAAAATAATAATAATTTTGTTTCAATATTTTATTCTTCCAAGGGGTTGGCCAACCTATAATAAATCCATTCTGGTCTGCCCATTTTTGGTGCTACCTTTTGTAAATTAATTGCTGCTTCCTTAATAAATGAATCTGCCTCTTTTATCATTAATTACCGCCTTCATTAAATATTAATTATGATCACTGTCTTCTCATAATCTTGAATGCTGCCTTCATATAATCTCAAACGCTGTATTCACTGCTCCTAATAAGATATGGGCAATTTAAACCAAAAGATTAACTGTCTTTGGCATCAATGACAACAAGACATCAATGACAATATTTCCAACAGTCTGATCAGCTCTTTCAATTTCCCTTGCTACCTATGACCTAGGTGGATGTAACTGTGGGGACATCCTTGTCATTGACTCACACACATACAAAACTATCACAAACTATAATAAATCACATAGGGACCAATTTAACCAGCTTAACAATCAAAAAACACCAACTTATAGACACATAATGCTATTTTCTCAATTTTATAACACCAAGCTTCAACCCTAGCACATACCTTATCAAGGTTCCTTTCGGCTCCTTTGTTCTCAAGTATGCTTTCCTTCTATGTCACTTGACTTTCCTTCACTTAAATGCTACAATGTCATAGATTCAACAACCTTCTACCTTCAAAAGTACGGGTGCTAACAAGAGGACAACTATGGAATCAAAAACCCTAGTAGTGACAACAACTTCCAATGGTGGTTCCTCTTGCAAAAACGACGGTGGTGGAATTGCAAATGAAGATGAAGGTGAGGAAGATGATTCAAAAGACACTAAGGAGGATGTTTGGGGCCATGAATGGGTCAAGGAGGAGGACGAGCTGCTCCTCAACATTTTGTTGGAGTTTTATTTGGAAGAGTAGGGTTGTGTGGAAGATGGGAAGAGTGAGATTGCTGCTGCATGGTGCAACTAAGTGGAGGATGATGAGGAATCCTTCATGGCATTGTGTTTGGAGGCACAACAAAAGGTCTTGTTGGAGCATTGGACTCTGTGTTGCACAAGGCATAGGATAAACCAGATTCATCTAGGTTAGGGTCAGGTGACCTAGGTCTCATTCTTAGGAGGGGTTTTCTTTAGCCCTCTCCTAGATACCCTATGCTGCATTGTGAGCTGGATTCCCTTGTTTTTTCCACTACTAGGGTCCCTTGGGTCTCTAGGAAACATGGTTCTTCTATTGGGAATGCCCTAAGGTTTTCCCTCCTGTAGATCGATGTGAGCTTGTTGATTCAGTTGTGAAGGTGCCTCTCTCTTCCACTTCGAGCGAGGAGATTCTATTGATGGGATTTTTTATGCTATTGTTTCTATTCTAGCCAAGGTGGAGGGGAAGATTCTTTCTATCCTTGACTTGCTTTCTGGCAAGTTAGCTACTTGGTTTAGGAACTCACTTGTTGGGAGATTTGAGGTAATCATCCCAACACTGATGTTGTTAGAAGGTGGGTGCTTTGGAAGTGGAATCTAAGAGGTAAGTTTGAAGTCGCTGCAATGTTGAATAATTTTTTCTTATTCTCCTTTTCCATCCCAAATGATTGCTTAAGGACCCTTTTAGCTGGTCCTTGGTTTGGGGGCAGAATGGTCTTTTCCTTAAAAGATGGAATCTGGGTTTTAACCCTATGAGTGATAATACAAGCAAGTTTCCTATGCAGGTTAGACTACAAAGATTGTCGTTGGAATATTGGGATGAGGAAGTTTTTATGCTTACAGCAAACACTTTTGGGCAGTACTTTAATGTTGATTTGGTCACAAAATTTAGAAAGCGTTTTACCCTTGCTCGATTTTGTGTGCTTGTTGAGAAAAACAAGGAGCTCCCATCTCAGATTACCCTTTCTTCCAAATATGGCATTTGGGTGCAACAGATTGAAATCAAAGACTCTTTAGTTGTTTGCCACTATTGTTGTAAAGTGGGTCATATATGCTAGTTGCCCTAGCAACTAGAAAAACCATTTCATTTGGAGGAAAAAGGAACAAATGCTTGTTGTTGCTCAAGAGTACATTACAACCGTTAATGAAGCACAAAAAGAAGAAATTGGAGAGGAAGCTCTTGTTGAAAGTTTGGTGATGGATACCTCTCTCAAGGGTTCAAGATTGAATGATTGATCCACTTGTGTTCCTATGTATTTTTCCAAAAAAGGAATGACTAAGCAAAAATCGCTGGAACAATTTGACTTCAAACCACCTTGAATTTGGGTTGGCCATTTGTAAGAGTTAGTTTTTTTTTTGTGGGTTCTTTGTTGTTCCTCTTGATTGTCTTTTGCTGCCTTGTTGTGTTCAATGCTTATCTCTTTGATTGTTCAAGGGTTTGGGCCCTTTCAAAATCCCTGCTTACCTTAATAGGAAACAACCTTCTACCTTCATCTATCTTGATACTTATAAAGTCTTTGAGATACCTTTTCCAAGGATTTTATTGGTTGATTTGGGTGGAAAATTAATTTCCTTGAATGTTTGTCAAAGATTTCCCTTAAGTCATCTAATCATGTAATCCCTTGGTCCATTGGAGTTGTGCATATCTTTTCATTGTTTGATTGTCCTGTTTGCCAGTAGTGCTTTTGAGTGGATGGTAATTTCACTCCTTTCTCGAGACACAAGGAAATTTTCTCAAGTCCAAGCTTATTTACTTTGATTGCATTATTCTCGATCATTGTCTTGCCATTGTTTCTTGCAACCCTATTATTTATGTTGTGTTTTACTCATGACACCTGGCTTCTTAACCACCACCTGGCTGCTCTATTTTCCCTCTGCTGGGCTGCCCATGCACCATCACTAGTCACCAATCCTAGATATCGTGAAGCTGTATAACCCCTTCTATTTGCTGTGTGTCAGCAATTTCTCATACACTCAAATAAATGTCAAAACATCATATCTATATAATTATATAAGACAATCTCAGAGACCTAAAGACTGAATAAATAAAGTATTAGTCCTGAAATATTAAACCTGAAATCAATGGTCTGAGAACTGTCTTGAATTATCTTCGTTTTAGACTTAGCTAATGTTGAGTGAACATTAATCCACACAAATGTTAGGCCGAATACTTTCTCAAGTCAGAGACATATCATTCAGGTCCAATACAAGACACTTTCAGAATCAAGACTATAATTCCTGAAGTCCAGATCGAAACATAAAGTCATCCTTTTTAGACAGTATTTTATATATCGAAATTAATCTTTAGTTTATCAGTCTTTCAAAGCCAATTAATACAGCCTATAACATTCAGTCTCGCCATTCACAAAGTCCTTGGGATTTTATCCTATCACTAACTCCAACAAAATTAAGAAATAGTTGGGTATTACAGTTTTGAAAATCTAGAAGTATTGAAATATCCACACCTTTCGAAAGGAAATAGAGTTTTACACAGATGCATTCATAACTTGCAGGTAATAAATATCATACAGGCAATTATACCTTTCATATTGAAGGGAGAATTATTTTGTCCAAAATTGACTTTGAACTTCGTTTTTTGAAACATTTTTTAAATGTGTCTATACAACTATTAAATACTCCAAAAAATTTAGTTTGAAAACTTCAGATTTCACTATGAAGTTTTTGGAGTATTTTATAGTTGTAGGTGATAATATTGTTGTTTATTAGTACTTTGTTTGAGTTAACATTCTCTATGGGTCATATAGTTCCCATCCTGGTCGTACTGTTTTCTGGTGTACTTTCTCCTAGCCACACCTCATTTGGAATAAATTCCTAATGCATATGATGAACTTCAAGGGTCCATACTATTTGTAGGTTGCAACTTAGTTGGAAAGAATGTAAAGATTGAATGCTGAATGTACTCTATTCTGGCCGTATAGCATCATATCTGGGCGTGACTTTTCATGAGCAGACCACTGTTTTTTTGTCTTAAGTATGGGCTTAATTTGGTTGTTTGGCTTTGTGCAGGGTGAATTCTACTATTCATTTCAATCATCGAATAAGATTTTTTTCAACTCATTTGGTCGCTCCAGGCTCTTCAAACTTGATCGCAGCCCCTTATCTTTCTAAATTGCCTCATATATTAGTCATTCTTGTTTCTTTACTGAAGCGATTTTGTTTTTGGAAGATTACAATGGATCCATCAGTCAATTTTGGGTCAAACATTTCCATTCCAGTGGGTGCAAAAAAGTAGATACAAATACCATTTGTCATATCAGCAGTTTCCTTACTAGTTTTAGAGTCGTTTGAATACATTCAATCTCCTCTCCTTGTCCAGTTCTTCATGGTATGTCAGTATTTTATATTTATGGTATTGAGGTTATTCTTAATCTAGTGCAGTTGATGGTTTAAAGAAATTAATCATGTTTCAATTTGAAGTTGTTGAACGTTTTCATGTTTTAAATATTAATCTTGCACTGTAATATTTGAACAGTTTACCATCAGAAGTTTGATTATTATTGTAAAGATCTTGGATGGTTCATCGACAGATCTATGTTATCATTATAATAAGATTCTAGGTGGTTCTTCTATTGAATACTCCTTATTTTTGGTATATTATCTGCTAATTTGTCATGTATCAAAAATTCAAAATTGAATTATAAATCTGTCATTTTGGCATTGACACATTTTCACTTGTTATCTGTCAGTTTGGTCAGAATCCGCATATCATTATTTGTTATTTTGACATTGATCAATTCTATGAATTTGATTTTGAATGTAATTTAGTTGGCTAGCCTCTAATATTTTTCTGATTAGTTTCATTGTCCTCATTCTAATCTCTGTATGTTCTCACCTTTCCGTCGTCGAAAGCTTGTTGATTAAAAAGAATTAGGATTTAAGTGATTATAGAAATTTTGATGGTTGAACTGTCTTGTCTAGAACATTAAACCACATATTAGCTAATACCACTTTGCCTTTGCCCAACTACAATGACATTGTTCTAGTGATTCATTGTACTTGTAGCCCTTAGGTTCATTCTCAATTGATAACCAATTACGTAGCCACATATTAGCTAGCCCCACTTTGTCTCCACTTCTTTGGCATAAGCAACATCTGTCAAAGTTATAAAACCACTCACTAACTGATCATGAAGACCTACTTTCCCTCATCAATTAAGAGTCCATTAGACCACTGCTCCTCATTAACACTCAACAAAAGGAAACCAAAACTGGGCACAACACACTAAACTGAAAAAACTACAAGTACCAACTAAAAGGAAATGAAACTACTCCTACAAAAATTGTGTCTCAAACAATATGCTTAATCATTGAGCAAGCAACTTACTGGTAATGAGAATATTCCTCTAGCTTCCTATGAACTCTCCAACCTCTATTTTGACCCGCTTGCCTTTGGCTCCCCTTAACTAATAAAATACAGAATCATTTTCAACAAAACAAAATTCTTCTTCCTAAAAAGAACATAATACACCTTGTAAAATATCTTTATAGATAAATTTAAAAAATTAATAAACAAAAGAAATTGTCCAGATTTTAAAACCATGATCTTCACCTTAATTTTTCATTTACAAGACACATTAACATCATTTTCCATTCTAAAATTTCCAAACTAAAAGAACCACACTTTTACATCTAAAAGTAACAAAATCTCTTAATTCTCATTACAATTAAAATATAAAAGACTCTCAACTTTGCCACTCCTCCTTATTGTTTAGATATCTTCATTATTGTCATTTTTGATCAAACGGGAATAAGCAGAAATCATCATTTAACTATACAACAAATAGAAGATCCCATCTGTAATTAATTTTTGAACACCACTTAAACATAAAGGGGGGGTAAAAATATTATTAAAACAAGAAGAAGTACAAAGCAAGGGCACTACATAGCCCTATCAAGCTCCACCAAGTGATCCAACTGTTGAGATAGATCCGGGGGTAACTGGCCCCGGTCCACTAAATTCCAATCATGATAATGATCAGAAGCCCATTTAGCCAAACAATCAACAACACCATTCCATTCTCTAAGAATATGAGTGAAAGTAACAAACTCCAAAGAAGCATAGAGGTTGAGAATTTGATCAACAATCAAAGCCAAATGCCAGCTAACATCATCTAAGTGCCTCCTATTCAACAAGTTCACCACAACTTGGGAATCCGACTCACATATGATCCTTCGCCACCCCAATTGACTTCCACGCTCCACAACCGATAAAATGGCCTGAGCCTCCATTAAATTGTTAGTATGAAGACCCTTATAAACAGAGAAGATAAACTGAACATCTCCAAAGCTATCTCGACCAACACCGCCAATTCTAGCATGGCCAGGGTTTCCTCGAGAAGAGCCATCCATGTTGATTTTTAAGACTCCCTAAGGTGGAGGAGACCATCTCCCCTCCCTATTCACCTTCAGGGTAGGATGTCTACATCTGTTGCGCTTGAGTTGTCATTGCTGAGGAGGAAGATGGAGATGATTACAACAACCAACATCAGAATGATCCACTGATTCTGTCAGATCACACTTAGCCACAATAGTTTCTCCCAAGAAATGCAAAATTTTCCACCACAAACGAGGGGCCACTGACATCACATCTTGAAAAATCCGATGATTCCTCTCCAGCCAAAGGTTCCAGATAATAAACGATGGGCCAAGGGCCCAAGCAGCTTGAAGAAAGGAAGTAGAAACAAGGGCCCTGCCCCACCGATCCACAAACTCAGCCAACGAAGAAACATGTCAGCAGGGCGTATTCCACACCCTCCACCAAAAATGTAAAATCTCCCTAGCATAGGAACATTGGAAGAAGAGATGAGAGACACTCTCCTCATTGTTACGACACAAAACACACATTGAAGGGCCTTGAAAACCACGCTTGCATAAATTATCCCAAGTAAAACACCGGTTTTGAGCTACTAACCACATGAAGAAATTGCAATTGGGCCACGACAACTTGTGCCAAACTTGCTTCCACCAAGGGACCTCAATGTCCCCAAACAACTTCCTACCAAGCTGCTTATAACCAATAGACACAAAGTACTTCCCAAATGAATCAAAACCATTCCAAGCCAAGACATCAGGTCCCCTCAAAGAATTACAAGCACAGGAAGCCAAAAGTTGAGCTAGTACACGCCTATCCTCCCCAAATCCTTTTGACCGCCACTTAAAAATAAAGAAACTAAAAGTAATTATTTCTCTCATAAACCTCCATTGGCACTTGTTGTGGAAATAATGCAAAAAACCTTTGACCCAAAATTTTGTCACATCCCGATAAAAAACCATCATGTGGATGTTGTTGGTCAATGAAACAATACAAATAGAAATAAAAAAAAATAGAAACAAAACTAAAGTCATGTCATTTAGCAATGAATCAACAAGAAAATGTAGGAAAGGACTCAAAGTAGGGAGACAATGTTGTAGCATAAGTATGGGTGAATATTAAATGCCATTAAGAAGGAATGGCCACAACTGAGCAAGGAGGCATCTGTGTTGTTAATATGGTATGGAGACCCTTGACTTTTGATAGAAAAAGCAGGTCATGTGAAAAAGAAGGCATGGAGCAGATCTTTAAACCGATGTGACTCCCTTAGTTTGTTATTCGAGTTTGGTTTGTTGGGAAGCAGAGACCCAAAAGATGCAGAAAGGCATGAGGAGAGAGAGAGATTAAGAATCTTGGGATAG
>VDFB02105785.1:14007430-14052603 GCA_007258455.2 Sequoia sempervirens
GATTTCTCCACACTCGAAACTAGATCAAATGACCTGATAGTGCTAGGCATCCATGATGAAGCAACCAGATGCCAGGAAAGGGAGGCATTTCAACCTCCAGCTCACACGCCTCAACCAAAATATGCCTGTAGCCCTGTGAAGAAGTATGACCAACAATAAATAGTGTACAACCAACTTATTTGGTGTCAAAAACTGCTAAATGAAGGCGCCTCAAACCAGTATGCCCCTTCCTTATTGAAATCTGCTAAATAACTGAATAGTAAATCTATTGCAAGCACAAATGGACTCCAAAATGAAGCCCTCTCTAAAGCAATGATTCAGCTGGTCTTTCATAGCTTCAAGATTGCAAAACACTGAAGAATTTTCATTCTCCAATGGTGGTAATATGTTGAAACCCTTGTCTCAGAAACAAACTTCAAAGAAGCCAAAAGTAGTCAATGTCAAATGCTCATGAATGAATGAGGTTAACTTGCCCTTTTCCTTCTTATATTCTCTCCAAGAGGCACGATTTCCCATGAGATCATTTTAATACATTTAAAATGTATTTTAATGTTTGATACCCCTTTTAATTAATTTCTCAACTTGGGCGTACCATTTAGCAAAATTATTATAATCTCACTTTATTAAATTTAAGTGGCTCACTTTTATAAAGTTAAAATATAACTTTATAATATCCCCTTTATTAATTAAATATAACTTAACCACTTCAATATTAATATCTCCCTCAATACTTAGTATTTTGGCGTGTCATCTGAAGCTGGGGTCATCACTATATAACCCCCATGTGTCCAAGTGCCTTGACTAAAAATAGCATCACTACCAAGTTGACTTACTATAAATAGTAAGTCCCTCAAACTAAGCCAAACACTTATTTGCAAAGGCCTGGAACTAAACCCAATACTAAACTGAAGAAATATAAATGACAATAACCTCCATTAACTGCCATTAAGACCCTCTATCCAAACATATTAGCCTACGAGGGTCCAAGTAATAGGCTAACCCATCAACAATTGGAACTGACTAGAGTGGGGACATTACAATTAAATTCATATATATCTAGAATCTTGCAGCTAAAAATAACAATTTAGGATGGTTAAAGTATGTTCAAATGATAAATCACATACAAATACTACCAGTAAAGGGAAATTGAGTTACAATTCAAGTAATGATATAAAAAACAAAAAAGACTATTCCTCTTCTCTTATACATAGGTTAGAACTGTGTCCAATTTATGAAACCTTAAAAGAAGGCACATGAGTTGTTTGATAAAATGCCTCCAAGAAATGTGGCCTTGAGTATTTCCCCGGGGTAGGGTATGTTCCTAATGAGTTGCAAAAGACAAACCTTAGAAATATGGGATTAGATGAAAACTAGCCTCTTATTTATTTGCACTCAACTAGAGTTTAAGAAGAGGGTGGAATTCGTAGCAAAGCATGACTAAAGAGGATTTCTAGTAGATTTTCTATCACTACCACATTTACAAGCTTTTTAGTAGAATTCAATGAAGAAGAATTTATATCCAAACTCTCTCGAATATGTTCAAAATCTTATATATTTTCTTGCAGCTCTTGAAGCATGAATTTGGAATTGCCTAATGTCATACTTAAAAAAAAAAGACTAAATATAAGTGATTTACACTTATTTATGAAAGGTTGGATAATTATAAATTAAATATTACTTTTTAATGATCTTAAATGAAATTAGCATTCTTTATAAGTAATTGGGAATCAAACCTAGTGGTAACCAATATTAGTATGGTGCTCAAGAACTTGAAATGTTAGGATTATGAGAAGTTCATAAACCGGGAATTTACTATAACCAAGGGGTTAAATTATTTGAATATCCAAGTGATTGGAATTACAAGTAGATATTAAGTTCATTACATCTCTATGTTGAGACTTTAGCTGAACCAAGGTGGCAAAGAGTCCTAGATCAAATCTTAGTTGCAAGATAGCCTTATAATATGAACCACGTTAATATGAGCTTTGACACTTGGTTGTATAATACTATAAACAAGGGTGATTTTGTTTAGTGGCACTATGACCCTACCTTATTAAACATATCTTTAATATTGAAACTCAGTACTTTTGATAATCCATTGATACCATGGTAAATGTTTTATATGATAGCATGATGTCCATCAATCTTTTATATACACTAACCTTGATATTGAAATTATTATTATACTTATAATGAATCACAATATAAACTGTATACCAAATGGAAGGCAACTAAAGATAATTTGACAATGTGGTTGAGATTGAGTTATGAGATAAATCCTATGTAACATCTCTTGAAACCTTACTAATGACCATTAAGGTCAAGTTTAGACTGATTGGCCATTATGAATAAACTATTTAGCGTATTAACTAGACTTCTATAAGAATATGGGGTTGCACCATAGGGTTAAGGAAATCAAAAGATCAAGAATATTATTATTAATAATATTATTGGGCTTACTTCATACATTGGTCCAATGGACATAGTGTTGCCAACTTTCTTAAGTGGTATTCAAGCATTGATTAACCTTAAAACAAGCTTATAAATACTTTTGGATGTCCTACAAATATATTTATTTACCCCTTTGAGCATAGGAACCCCTATGTTGAATCTATTATGTGAATTTCAAATGAAAGTACAGGGTTGTGTGAACAAGGTCATTTTGCATTGACTAATAAGCCTAGCCCCTATGTGATAAAACAATCCTTGAGGATGTTCAAGCCAGTTATGAATAATGATGGGTGGAGCGGATTGAGGACATTGATATTCTTAGAAGGGAGTGTTATTGTATAGGTTGCTAAATTGTGAATTTAGTGTTAGTAATTGAGGGGAATCTTTAATGAAACTTTGGACATGGGAACCAGTGCATAGGTATCCTTGAGAGCCTTTGTAAGGAGAACTACGTGTGACTTTGATCAGTTCAAAAGTGGGGATGTAGGTGGTCCTTTGGTGAAGGATGTCCCTGTGACATCAAGTTCATAGGGGGAGGGTTTAGGGGGGATAACTCCCACATGTTGGGATTGTTCCTACATGGTTTGACCTTTCCTCCTCTGCAAACTTCAGTTTGAGGCTAAAATGGGTATTGAATGGGTATGATCAAGTTAAGGGAATTTAATAACTGATATTTAATACATAATAGGCTTCTATTAAACAAAGTGAAGTAAGGGATTTAACTACTTTATAATGGTTATTTGATTATATGTATATGTTGGGTAAATCCCATCAATGTTGGGTAAAGTTCATCACATGATGGTTCCATGTATCTCTTATGTGTTTGTGTAATTTACTCCATATCTAGAGGTCTTTATGTATAGGCCCATATATTTGTTGATTGTGACTCATGTTATGTATGACCCGGCCAAGAGTGAACCTTTGGAATATTTGAGCAGTGATAGACAGTCATTGGACCATGTCAATGACCGATTTTTGGGCTACTGTTAGGGATTAGTCAGCATTCACCCAGTTCACGGAGGTGAAGGTAGTAGGCTACCCTGGTTATGATACAATCGTAGTTTTTGCACGGGTAGGGACCTATCTGTGTGGGTAACAGTAATTTGGGGCTAACTGTGTATTAAGAAGGTTCACTAGCTGTCACTGATAAGCATGGAAGTGACCGATGCCAAGTGTTACTCAGGATTGTGAAGAAGATAGCTGACAATATCACTAAGGTCACAAGGTGGTATATGTCAGGAGCTACTTCTTCTTGGGTGGACAGACTTGTCACCGGTGGCCTATAGGTGATTGAAGTTAAAATCCACCGGGTTTGGTAGGTTCACTGCTTGGGGAAACCCTTGGGATGGAGGATGGACCCATGGTGTAGTATGGGATGCACCAAATCCTCTTCCCATTTTTCCAATGGTGCAGAAGACCAATGGAAATGTTACACCCCGATTGTATAGCTACTATTGCATAGGACAATTGATTGTAATGACTGAATCAATGTGATGAATAAAACATGTTGTTTCTTGTTATCAAAATGAATGTGTCACCATTTAACGATTGTCTCATTTAAATGTTAGATGTTATTCTTGATGAATGTTGCATCTAAGATGTTGAATAATGTTTATTCTAACCTTTGAGATGTTTTATGCATACTGCTTTGTTGTGAACATATGAATTCCATTGTCATGTCATTATGCGTAGGTATGAAGACCATTCCTCCAAGCAGAGGAGAAATATCACTTGGGAGAAGAGCTTGGTTGGGTAAACAGTAACGAGAACCACTTGAGCATATACACACACATCATTATAGGTTTGGAGGAACCAAGTCAGTTAAGTTGGTCTTGATAAGTCATCCATGGGCTTTAGGAGTCTTGTTTACTTCTTTGTGCTTTGTGAGTGATGTTTATTTGTCTATCAGACTTACTATACTATGATCATTGTGTGGAAAACGTGAGTAGATATATGTGTATAGGTTGAGTGGGTATGTATACACATGTGTACATTATGTACACATATCCATATGTATAAATAGATCGATACATACATATGACTGGAAAATGGATATGCTCATATGTATGTGTTGACATGGTATACATACACACCTATATATATATATATATACAGAGGTATATACGATTATACACATGCATATACATACACACGCTACGTATTATCTATGGATATAAATAATATTGTGTCATTATTGCATGGTAATTTACATATATATGTATGTATATATGTATATATCGATTTATGTATGGATATTAAATGATATATACATAGATATGTAAATATATATTTATATATATTATATAATGGGTAAATATATGTATATATATAGTTGTAAGATAATATATACATATATATATACATTACATGAGTAATGAGAAAAAATATATATAATATATAATATATATAAATAGTTTAAAATATTTTAAAACTCTAAAACTTGAAAAATTAAAAGATTAAATTTTTACTTGGAGTAAATATTAGAATGGAACTATAGAGAAATAATAAATTATCTTTTGAATTAAACTATAGAGAAATGATAAATTTCATCACCAAATAAAAGTGAATCGAGCTATTTCACTTAGAAGAATTTTAATCATATAGTTTCAATGGGAAATTGAAACATTTTAAAAGTGATTGATAAACTTTTGAAAAAGGCAAAATATTTGCTCTTAAACCTTGAAAGAGCTTTCCCGTGAAAAAAATGGCGCTTGAGGAAGAAACGTAGGTCGCCTGGAAGAAAATTTCAACCATTGCTGGGAACGAGGGTGACGCAACCTGTAAATGGTGAGGTGTATATAGTATTTTCTTGACTAATTCATTGAAGGATGAATCATTTTCATATGGGTGCCATTATTGGTAAGTTTCTTGTAGGTGGCAATTTTGTTTGCTAAGTTGAATTTTTCTTGTTTTCCTGGCTCAATCTGAGGTCGAATCACTTCAATATTTGATGAGTAAGGGGTTAGAAACCCGCCATGTCTCTCTTTAAACTTTTATGGGCATTGTGTTGTCATTTCTCATGCCTGTAATGGTGGAAAACGTTGCATTTCAGGCTCTATAAATAAATGCCTTACCATTTTGTATTTCACCTCTTGCTGAATCCAAGTTTTACATTTCTCTAAGCCTTCTTTATCTATTTCATAATTCTGTATGCATACTCTTTTTTCTGAGTGAAAAGACAGAAGATATTGCTAGCAAATTACCACATTCAGAGTTTAGTTCCATTATAGCTAAGTGAGAAATCATTTGTGAGTTCATTTTGAGTGGAGTTTAATTCATAGAGAGTTCAGTTAGAGTGAGAAATCATCATTTGGAAGTCTGTTATAGTAAAAAGCCATTGATTTCTGGAAGCTTGATTGAAAGAGGGACTGGAAGTGCGATTTGGGAAGGAAAATTATGTGGAAAAGATAAGGGAAGGGTTTTAAATGCATTTAGAATGAAAATTGCATGTTTTGTATGATCTCCATATAAGGAGAATACGATGATTTGGTTATTATCTATTAGGATCGAAATGAAGGCAGAATCAAGTAAAGTCTTAAGGCTTAAGTTATTAGGTTAACTGAGACAAGCTAAGCACTCAGGTAGGATAAATATTTTTAGATTAGGAGTTATGTTATAAGACACTTGTAGACTGTTTCGTTTCTAAATAGATAGTTTGTTATAGGTAGTCTGGGGTGACTGAATACCCATTGAAGGACATAGCCTACACGTAGTGTAAGATAGCCTTAATTCAAATTGGCCCTGAGTAGTGTTTATGACAGATGACCTTCATTTGAAGTATTGAATGAGAATACTTTGGCCAAAGTAGTGAAATGTATGACTTCCACATAGATGCGAGTTAGTTGAGACTACACTGTCAGTTCATTGTGATCCTATACTAGTTCGAGATTGTGAAATAGCAAGGTTCTAGTTTGGCAGGACACAACACTATGCTCAGTTGGTAATCGTTAACGGATACCCTACCAATCTCTTCTTTCAAAGGGAGGGCCATCTATTGAATGATAGGTGTACGGAGGACCGCATTATAAGCCTGTGGTTGGCAGAAAAGCGCCCAAGTGATGTTTCTCCTCCACAGTAAGCGACCGATGCACCAAGATTTGAAAGGAAAGGAACCTAGACCGTCTTACTACTATTTGTTCAAAAGCTCTTGAACTATGTATGTAATTGTATTACTTTTGTACTCTGATTTATATTTGCAATGAAAATGGAATTCATGTAGAAATATAATGTAACTTGTATACATTTATCAATGAAGAAAGGAAAAATTTTATTGTATTGCCTTTGTTACTTGTTACATTTATATGTTTGGGTAAAATTGGAAAAAAAATTAATTTTACGCAAGGGATAGGTCGTTACAGGAAAGGATAGGACCTGCGGTGTAGTGTGCAATGCACCGATATTCTTTGTATCTGGGATGTATTATGGACATGTGTTAGCCATTGTGATGGTTATTCAGCCATTGTTATTGTGTTTATGTGATGTATGGTGGAGTTTGTTACTATGTTTATCTGATTTATGATGGAGCTTGTCATTGTGTATTTGCGATATATGTTGGAGCTAGTCACTAATGTAATTGTGATATGTGAATGAGCTAATAATTGTTGTACTTGTGATGTACATATGAGCTAATCACCATTAAACTTGTGATTTGTGTATGATCCAATCACAGTTATACTTGTTATCTGTGTATGATCCAGTCACTATTATACTTGTGATCTATCTATGATCCAGTCATTGTTGCACTTGTAATATGTGTATGATCCAATCACTGTTGTACTAGTACTGTGTATGAGCTAATCAACTTGAGTATATGGGGGTATGCATATGACAACCATTGTGTATAATCTTTAAGATTATGGTATGAATGACCTCTTGTGAATATTGTGAATGTTTGTACACTAACGTTTGGTAATGACTGGTATGGACCCAACACTTGATGGCAAGTTATTATCATTATATTATAATTAACTATGTTGATAGCTTACATGTACTAAATTAATGGTTATGGATTAAAGGTAAGATAATAGATCTCATACAAGAGGAGAGATTGAACTCCCTCTGTCATGGTCGGGCGAACTACGAAGCCTCTGATTTCCCACGAGGGGATACATAGGCAGGGTCATCACGAACCCTCGTAGCTTAGGTTGTAGGTCTAGGAATGACCCTAGTTGTACGAGCTTAACACTTTTGAGTGTAAGAATATAAGTGTGAGGTTGATTGTCGTTACCATGGTGAATGTTGAGTTATTGGAATTAACACTTCTAATCTATATGGAAATGCTTGGTTGTTAAAGTTGGTAGTTGTGCATTGTTTGAAAAAGATAAAAAATTGTTCTGCCTGAAATGGGGATTTTACAAATTTACCGCCGATCTTCAAACTGAGGAGATAAGTAAAGGCAACAGCAGAAAATGTAACCGAGAAGATCCATGGGAATAGCAGCATCAATGGTGCAGCAGCGGAAAAAGTATTTATACTTACCAAGTGAATTGCATATACTTTCTATCTTCAAGTGAATTTAGTGATCAAACAGGCTGTGAAAACATATTAATCTTGAAATTAAGAACAACATTCTTTCTTCCAACCTGTTTTAACTACAGAATTTTACACAAAATTTACGACCTATCAAATACTACTAAGTCATGAAAAAAATATGGTTCGAATAAATCTAACTGCTAATGTCAATTTTGTCCAGAAATGTCTTGCTAAAGTTCGGAGACCTTAAAGAAAAATAGACCACATCCTTTTATCAGCAATCAAACTAATAGTGAGCAGTTATTTCAAGTGATGTTTTCTATTATGCAAACACTTGTTTCGATATCAATATAGAATCCAAAATTAATCAAACAAAACAAATAGAAATTTATATTTATAAAAATAAAAAAGAAACACATAACATATGTCATGAAAAATTTTAATTGATTATTTTATTTACCAAATTCTTATAAAAGATCTTCATTCTTTTGATTTCAACAATTACTTTTTCTAAAAGTATTTAGCTATCAATTACCCAATACATTATTAACATATTAAAATACAATGGCTAACCAACACTTTAAATCATATATACCTCACAAAAACAACAAAATTACTGCAAACTTTATAATTATGAACAAAAATTAGTTAAATTTCATATGTAGCTTTATATTTCTTTCTGTGTTTTCTCTTTTCATATTTAAGTGATATTTTTTGTATGTTTTAATATTTTTATTTATATCTGAGTGACTGTGTGAGTTATCTTATACAATTATAGCTTTATAGTAACAGCACTTTAATCTTTTCAGCAGTTTTTCTGTTCAGTAGCTTTAAAATCAAGCATTTCTTTTTCAAACATTTAATTTGTTTCATTTGGTTATTCTTTCCATTAGGCTCTCTTAAGCTAGATTAGAACAACTTCAGAAATTCTTCTGTTATAATTATTTTTTT
Source organism: Sequoia sempervirens (assembly GCA_007258455.2). Taxonomy (NCBI): domain Eukaryota; kingdom Viridiplantae; phylum Streptophyta; class Pinopsida; order Cupressales; family Cupressaceae; genus Sequoia; species Sequoia sempervirens. The sequence continues at coordinate 14,016,305 of VDFB02105785.1, forward strand.
CTCATTCTTCATTATTCTCTACTCATTAGAGAAACTCGGCCTTATACAAGACTTGTAGTACATTTCTTTTTTAAAATATTAAAAAGTAATTGTCAAGAAAATAAACTATTAGAGAGACTTAACAAATAAAAGTGATTATTCCTTAAAGAAAATCCGTCCAGTATTAAAGACTTTTAAAAATGATGCTAACATAAAAAAATAATTTCTTTATCAGCAAAAATATATAATAAAATGGATAACTCTCCTAATCCCTCTTTGGATTAAAGAATATGAAATATATAACTTAAAATAAATTTAAGTAAAAGGTTTCATCAATTATATATTAATGCTGATAAATATATAATAAAATGGATAACTCTCCTAATCCCTCTTTGGATTAAAGAATATGAAATATATAACTTAAAATAAATTTAAGTAAAAGGTTTCATCAATTATATATTAATGATTTAATAGTAATAAACATTGTTAATTTTTTTTAAAATGAATAAAAATAATAATTCAAACACATTTTTTTAAACTGTTCTACCTAATTTGACCAACTCAAATAAGTTCCAGAACCATCTCAATGGCCAGCAATTTTTGTCCGGTCTTTATGTCAAAAGAATGCTAAATAGTGGCAATCAGAATTCAACCAAATGACCTTTATATTATAAGAACACATGGTGTTTTCCCAATTGACACTCCATACATCACAACTTTTGCACCTACAAAGGACTCAAGTGGAAAGAAGGCTGAAAATGACCTGCACCTCCTATACAAATGGACGCAAATATTAAACAAGTACAGGCTCAACAAAACTTTAACTGACACATAAGTCCTTGGTATCATACTGCGGCGCATAACTTGCGAAGAAAGTCCAGGCTACTGAAAAAAGCCTGAGAAAATGAAAGAAAAAAGTTTCCCAGTTCACACTATGAAAGGGTTACAATATGGATATATGCATAGTGCAGCATTGACATAAAGTATTTTACTGCTTAGTGGAGTAGGTACAAGCGCACATAACATTATTCCTTGTTAGAACTCCTATATAATAGCTTTGGTCATTTGTTTTAACCCATCTGCTTCTCTGCTCTTACATTGAAATATACACAAGAAGATTTGAACAGGATGGGAGCTTTGAAAACTAAAGCTGCTCTTGTGTGGATGTTTTTAATTTCCTTCTGCAATATTAATTCCATAACAATTGTAGATGCAAGAGTTGTGGTGGTAGGAGGAGATCAAAAATGGCATTTTGGGTTCAATTATACTGACTGGGCTCTCAAATCTGCTCCATTTTATGTCAATGATGTTTTGGGTAACTAATATTCTATTCGCTTGACAACTGTATTTTTTATATATGTGCAAAAACAGCATGTTAACAAAATATATTGTGCTTAACTATAGTTGCCATTCTGAATCAGATTTTGTTTTGTTGCAGTGTTTCAATATGCCCGTCCCAATGGCAGCATCTTCCATGACGTTCATAGGATTTACCAAGTCCAGAAATTTAAAAAGTGTAGTTTCCAAGGAGCACAGCGTCTTGCTCATGAAAATAGTGGTGTTGATGAGGGTTTCAAATATGTACTGAAGGAGAAAAAGCCATATTATTTTGCTTGTGGGATTCATGATGGGGTTCACTGTAGTGTTGGCATGATGAAGTTTAGTCTCCAGCCCATCTGATTATACTCATCATGCACAACTTTAAAATGGATTTCAGATCTGTGCACTTTCTTTTTTGGATCACTCAGAAGTTGTCTGTTAACATAGTCCCCCACTGAATAAAAATGTAGCTAGACTGAGGAAACAAGTTTGTACGGAAGTTATTCCAAGAGAATGTTTAAACATGGAATTTAGTATTGATGTTACTTACTGGCCACCAAAACGTATCATATGCGTCGTGAGAATTGCATGTTATAGGAGAATTACCTTTAATAATACAAATAAATACATCTTTCTTAATACATTATTTGAAGGTTTTAAGTTGTAATTGAGAAAATTGGGTAGCTTGCACTTTTCCTCTTCGTTGTGGGCTTATTTTGATCTTGTAATGGTTGTTTTGGTTGTTATCAATTTTTTTATTTTTTTTAATAATAATTAATTTAATTGATTAAATATCTTTTATTTAATTTAGAAGTGTTAACTTTACATTTATTCAACCACAATCAAGGTAATAATACTACATCATTCATATACTCACATTAGAATGTAGTAAGCTTTGGTCTAGACTTAAACCTTGAGGGTTCCTTCTTGATGACCTTGTCTATGTATCTCTTGTGGGAATTAAAGGTTCTATATATTGTACATCAATGATAAAGATAATTCATCCTCTCCTTTTATATAAGATCCTTAGTCTTGCATTTAACCACAACTATCCATTGAGCTTAAACTTTCAAGTTAAGCCAATTACAATAGAATGACAACCAACACATTTCGATTAAATATTAGTTCCATGTCAATCATTAGTGTATGAACACACACAAAACCACATACAAACCATATCATTCCAACATCTCATGTTCACACAACAATTGGATCATGCATATATCATCTATAAATAATGTAGCTAGTTCCCTCTTGCATCACACATACATAAGTGATTAGCTCTTATACACCTTGTAGGTACACCCAGGGGTTAGCTCAAGAATAGGTCGCCTATACATATGATGAATAACTCATACACATATCATAGATACAAATAGTGACTAGCTTAAACATACACCACATATGCAAAGTATGACTAGGTCACACCCACACAAGTACACAATGTGAATAACTTAAGCATCACATCATTGGTATGAGTTTTCCACAGTCCATTGAAGATAGATAATATGCTTTTGGGTTTAGCTGTGTATATTTTTTTCCATCGACGTTTCGAATCACACTCAGTGATTCTTCCTCTTCCTGATGATGGATCACCGAGTGTGATTCAAAACGTCGATGGAAAAAAATATACACAGCTAAACCCAAAAGCATATTATCTATCTTAAGCATCACATGTTTACATAAAAATTAACTATAAAAATGGAAGTGGTTGCAATATTATTATAAGCATTGCCATCTTTAACTAGTTCACTAACACATAAGCCCTTAAGTACATCCCAACTACAAAGAAAAATATTGGTACATCTCATGCCACATCTTTTTTTTTCAATCTATCGCCATCTAGATGACAAACATGAATCCCAAAAAACCTATTGTCATCACTAGCAAGGACATACTTAGCAATGTGCATGATTTATAGATCCATTTTACTCAAGTACATAGTGATTGACTCACAAATATAGAGTGACCAACTAGCAATAGGAAGAGGATGTGACTGTTGGAAATTGAAAGTTTGTCATTGATGTCAACATTTACATCAATGTTGCAAAGAGGAAGATTGTTATTGATACTAATAAATGCTCTGGTAATAATAGTTCGAGCTATATTTATCGAATATCAAAAGTTTCGTTGATCCAATATTTTGGTCTGGATTATCTCATTTTGTAAGATTCGTTTAGAAGCTAAAAATATGTTATATCTCGACATCATTTGCATCCACTGGCAAGATTTTATTTGGCTTGGTTATACAATTGGAAAGATACAATTAGCAGAAGTTTGGTAAACAGTGTTTTGTTTTGTTGATCCATTTTTTTGGTATGGATCCCATCATAATGAAAGATAGCATTATAGGATTTTGTACATTGATTCATGACTGAGAGATTCATCTTACCTCGAATTTTTATGGTGATATACGAATGCATACAAAATATATGAATAACAATGTTCTATTATGAGGATTATAGTAAAGTTCTATAGAGTGCATTGATGTGGGAGATTCCACATTTTCTCATGATTAATTTTTTTGCCTTGCGAAGTTGAAGATAAGTTATTTGATGTTGTCTAAAGGAGAATTTGATGTGTTAACAAGTATTGGTGTTACACGTTTGGCTAGATTGCATATACATTTAAAGTCTTTGATGTTTTAGGTCTAACTCTAGCCGGCCTAATTATGAATTGGTGTTAAGGAGTTTAAGTATGCATTGTGAATGCTAAATGGATCTCACTTATGTCCATGTTGAGTGATATCATATACTACACACTTGTGTTGGGAACGAAGATGAATATGTTTTGAGGTTAATGCCGGCAAAGTTAGTTTTAATTTGAAATGGGGTTTTCACCGACCTAATTGGCGTATGTAAATGTATACGATATATATATGAAAACACTTTTGAGAAGTTGAATGGATGATTGAAGGCAAAAAAAGTAGAGTGTGCAAGTGAAAGAATGAAGTACCAGTAAAAGTCAGAGTGATCAAGGACTGCTATTTGGTGTGAATGTGTGAAACCATACATGAACGAGTAGTCAGGAGTACACTTATAAAGAAGTGTTTTGTATTATGTGCTTCACTGGAACTAAACTCCAACACAAGGAAGGTGCATTCTATCTCAATTCACCTCTTGGCAGTGAGCCATACTCTATTTTGTAAATTACTTCAGGCTGTGAACCTTCAAGGACAGTGTGTCTTGGTAGTGAGCCCTTGCAATATTCTATATCTAGATATATTATATTGTGAGCTAACCCTCATCATGGTTTTTCCCATTTTGGGTTTTCCACATAAAAATATTGGTGTTCATGTGTGTTGTTATCTTGTTTTGATTTCATGATTTCACTTGTTACAGTTAGAGTTGTGTTATTGCTTGGATGAATATTATGTAAATGGTTTAATGGAATATTGATTCACCCCCCTCTCAGTATTCTAGGTGTTTAACAATTGATATTAGAGCCTGTTTCCTCTTAATAAGTCTAACAGCTTGAGGAAGGTCTTGAAATTCAAATACATGGAAAATAATAAATTTCCTATTCCTATGGAAGAGATTCATGTTGAACATTTTGAAGAAGATTGTATCCTAGATAATAATGGTGAACTTGAAATTTCTCTTGAAGATCTTGACATGACTGAAGGAGAAAATAAATATTTGAAGAAAATCCTCAAGGAAGAAAATGAGTGCATCAAGAAACTGAGAGAATAAATAAAGAAATTCAAAGAAAGACATAGAGAAGTCAGTGATCAATTGAAGAAAGTAAATAAGACATCACTGGACTGAGAGAGAAGGTGGAAGAAAAGAGAAGATTTGAGGACTATCAGAAAGTTGAAATTCAGAGCAAGGCTGATAAATGAACAAATCTTGAACAAGAACTAGTAACTTTAAGATTAGATCTAGATAAAGCAAGAGCTCATGAGGAAAAATTCAAAACAAGTTCTACAAGGCTGGATGAACTGATTGCAAGACAAAAACATTCTAAGGACAAAAGTGGTTTGGGACTTGAAGAAGGACAAAGTTCAAAAGCAAATCAATCCCCTAGCATAGTTGACAATCAAAGGAAGACTCAAGGCAATGGTAGATAGATCAAGAATCAAAGAAGCAATACCGAAAGGCCTCCTATTAGACAACCTAATGCTCAAAGGTACTTATCTTTTAATGGTATATGTTATTCATGCAATAGATTTGGACATAGAGAAAAAATACTGTGGAAATAAAATAAAACAGAATGATAGAATGAATTAGAATAATTTACCATTCACCGGTCAATGTTTTAAATGCAAAAGAATTGGACATAAAGCCATAGAATGCAAAAGTCAGATATTGAGCAAGATGATCTATCCCTTCAAAGGCTACTGTTATCATTGCAATTTTTGTGGACACAAGGTTGACTAGTGTAGATATAGATTGAATAAAGGACAATTTGGATGGAAGAATGTTGTTTATCATATTTTTAGCAAACCGAGACACTTTTCCATAAACTATAGAAGTAGAAATATGAAAAGAGACTATCCAGTAAAGAGATATGAATCAATCACTAAGGTTGATCCGGTAGAGGTTAAGAAGGAAATGGAAAGGATCTAGAAGAAGAAAGGAGAATCTGAAAAGCAAGGAGAATCAAAAGTATCAATTTCATCTGTGTTGTCTTCTAGTGCATATAATTTCATCAAAAATCAAACCTAGAAGTGGCTTAGGGGGAGAAATATCAAAAACATTAATATCCCCCTATTGGTATATGGTGTCATGTCATGACACAAATGCATTTATTTAAGGTGACGAACTCAAAACTTCATGTGAAAGGAATTTTAGGTGCACATGTGTGAAGAAGGAACTTTGCAAAGCTTGAAAAGATGGAAGTACACACAAATTCTAAGGACATCTACTTGTGATCTAATGCATTTATTGCTAAAGCAAATGAAATCGAAGAAATAAATTTAAGTGTGTTAAGGAAAATTTATTTGAAGAAAGACATTTGTGGAAGAGAAAAAGCATGTAGAGCAAACTTGAAGTGTCCAGAGCATTTCCATATTGCAGAATTTTAGTGTTTGGCTTTGGTGTGCAGGAAAAAGGTAACTACCATTATACGTTATTCCCTCTGAAATATTCATTGAATTATGTTCAATGTAATGGATACACCTCGATTCATAGATAATTTAGAGATACTAGAACCACAGTTTAAGAAGTATCCTGCTAAAACCTTAGAACTTGACCCCTTGGGTGCATTTTTGGAAGTTCCTCTTGGTGTTATCCCTACTAAAGATATTGGGATATATATTCATAGAAAATTGGAAGAGCCTACTTATGAAAAAGCACGCATATTATGGTTTGAAGAGTTAATTGGAGATGACTACACCCTAAAAATGAAACAAAACGTGCTTACGAAGATGAAATTAGATGTGTGGGATCAATTTCCAGACTTTAGCAATGAAGAGAGATGCATTAGATTGGAACTTAGAAAATTTCATGATCAGTTTGTGTGGCTTGACAATTCCTATATGATATCGAAAGAAGCAATTAGAGACATTATTGGTTTGTCTTCCTCCAGATCTACTCCTGCATACAATTTTGACAAAGGAAAGGGTTTGACAAAGAACATAGGTACTGAAGTCAATAATCTGGCGGTTCAATATGCAAGTTTGATTATTTCACACCTAATTTTTTGTCACAATGATGTTTCCACCACCACAATTGACTTAGCTTTAGAAATGGTTGAGAAAAGGACTGAATATGATCTTTGTGAGTTGCTCCAGAAACAACTATTGGAGAATCTAAATGATATCAAGAAGAAGAAATGGACATTTAGGTATGGAACTTTAATTATATGCCTAATCTTCTACTTTATGAGAGAATTTCCTGGAATAAGAGAATTTGTTTGGGTAAATACCAAACCGGTTGCACATCAGATCAAAGAACTAATAGGAAATATTAGAGATTTGGATGCACAAGGAGATTCTCTTGCCGCATTCTTTGGAAAATTCTAGAGAAGAATGAACAGAAGATGGAAAATTCCAAGAGAACTAGTCACAAAATATAAGAATGACATAACATTTCTAGTATCCACTAATTACTACATTATCAAGGTAGTTGAACTAAGAAACTTATGGATTCTTGAGTTGGGCTATGAGATTGAAAAGGATTATGCTGGCCGGTTGTATTGAAATGCTAATTAACAACCCTCAAGATCCCAACAGACCAAGATTTGGAACCTATACTAAAGTGGCTCTAAAAATTCTTGAAAAATCAAAAGGGATCTTCGGTAAGTCAATTACTGCCTCCAAAGAAAAGAGAAATTCCACTGAGGTCCATGCATTGTTTTCTCAAGTAGATCTCGCTCCAAGGAGACCTAAGCAACTAGCTAGGAGAAAGGTACATCTTTGGATGGTTCCTAGAACTATCTTTGATTCCTCACAGTCCATTGGGGAAAGTACAAATACTTTGTTTGACTCATTCAAAGAACTGAAAAGTCAAGCAGTAAGTGAATGGTTACTTGGGTCAAAGAAAAAGGCTTGTTGGAAATTGAAGATAGATGCAATTCTACACACAACATTGCACTTGAGAAACTTAAAGAGGTTCAAGAGTGTGAAAAAGAGGCCAAAAATATATTCTCATTTTGTTTGACATGGCCTGATGTGATTCAAAGATTCAAGGTTGTTGAGGACACAATTGAGACACAAATAAAATATGCTCCCAACACCTTTAATCTAGCTCTAGATCTGGATGATCTAACTTGGTACGGTTTAACAAGGTTGCATGAAGAATATCTCGCATTACACAAAGAGAAAGGAGAAATTATTGAACAATATGGGAAGCTTAGATATCTAATAAAGGTTAAGTTCACACCTGTCTACTATTCTCTTTCTCTGGATGACAGGATTCTAAACTCAAATGTCTCTCTCAGGACTCTGGTTGAAGGAAAGGACATCCTAGTTAATCTTAATTATCTATGTAGAGCCCTGATAGAAGCAAAGAAGCTTTGGGATGAAGGAAAATCCTCTTGGACAGATACTCTTCAAAAACTTCAAGGGATAACCACTTCTAGTTGGTTTCTCATAAGTACTATCTTGGATATACTTCTAAGGGGGAGTATTTAAGTATGCAAAGGAAATTGTTAAAGCATTCAGTATATTTCATCCTTTTCCATTGATGTCAAAGGGGGAGAGAAAGTACCATGTGAAAAGAAGAATTTTTGGGGGAGAAAGATGAAAAGTTGAGAAGGACTTTGATGGTTTTCACATCATGTGTTGCCATCAATGACAAAGGGGGATATTGTTGGAAATTGGAATATTTTCACTGATGTCAACATTTACATCAATGTTGCAAAGTGGAAGATTATTATTGATGCTAATAAATGCTCCAGTAATAATAGTTTAAGCTGCATTTATCTGGTACTAAATTTTTTGTTGATCTGGTATTTTGGTCCAGATTATCTCATTTTGTAAGATTCATTCAAAAGCTAATAATATTTTATATCTTTACATCATTTGCATCCATTTACAAGATTTTAGTTGGCTTGGTTATATGATTGGAAAGATACAGTTAGCAGAAGTTTGGTAAACAGTGTTTAGTTTTGTTGATCTTTTTTTTTGTTTGGATTCCATCATAATGAAAGATAACATTATAAGGTTTTTTACATTAATTATTTGTGATTGAGAGATTCATCTTACCTCAAATTTTTATGGTGATATATGAATGCATACAGAAGATATGAATAACAGTGTTTTGTTCTAAGGATTATAGTAAAGTTCTGTATAGTGCATTGATGTGGGAGATTCCACATTTTCTCATGATTAACTATTTTGCCTTGCAGAGTTGAAGATAAGTTATTTGATGTCTTCTAAAGGAGAATTTGATGTGTTAACATGTATTGGTTTTACATGTTTGGCGAATTATATATACATTTGAAATCTTTGATGTTTTAGGTTTAACTTTGGTCAACTTAACTATGCATTGGTGTTAAAGAGTTTAAATATGTGTTACAAATGTTAAATGGATTTAACTTATGTCCATGTCAACTGATATTGTATATGACATGCACTTGTGTTGGGCATGAAGATGAATATGTTTTGAGGTTAATTCCAACAAAGTTAGTTTTGATTTGAAATGGGGTTTTGGCCGACCTAATTGGTGCATGTAAATGTATACGGTATATATATGAAAACAATTTTGAGAATTTGAATGGATGATTGAAGGAAAAAAAAGTAGAGTGTACGAGTGAAAGAATGAAGTGGGTAAAGTTAGAGTGATCAAGGACTGCTATTTGGTGTGAATGTGAGAAACCATATGAACAAGCAATCAAAATTGTTGAGTACACTTACAAAGAAGTGTTTTGTATTATGTGCTTCATTGGAACTGAACTCCAACACAAGGAAGATGAATTCTATCTCAATTGGCCTCTTGGAAGTGAGCCATACTATGTTTTATAAATTACTTCAGGATGTGAGCCTTCAAAGATAGTGTCTTGGCAGTAAGCCCTTGTAATATTCTATAGATCTGGATATATTATATTGTGAGCTAACCCTCACCGTGGTTTTTCCCATTTTGTGTTTTCCTCGTAAAAATATTGGTGTTCATGTGTGTTGTTATCTTTTTTTGATTCCATGCTTTTACTTTTTGTTATAGTTAGAGTTTTGTTAATGTTTGGATGGATATTATGTAAATGGTTTAATGGAATACTGATTCACCCCCCTCTTAGTATTTCAGGTGTTCAATAGTGACACTACTACTTGCATCTTCTCAATGTTACTTGGTTCACTAACACGTATCCTTTATGTGCATCCTATTTAAAAAAATGTGGGTCCCATTTTTTTCCCTAGTTTTTTGCACCAACCATGGAGATATGGGTTAGCTCCTAATATCTGTCATCTATTGCCTCCATTCCACTATAGTGAGTTGTGGGTCCATTGACTAGACCTTTCAAGTCAATGGATTGTGACATCTATTGCCTCCATTCCACTAGCAAAAGTTAGTCCAACTTGGTATGGGGTAGCTCCTAATATCTATCACCTACATGGTAATGGTAAAATTCAGCTAAGCCCTATCATACCAAAGGTATATATTGGCATCCATCACCTTCGTGCGACTAGTGACAATTGACTAGACCCTAAGATATAATAGTTATCTCTTGGAATCTATCACTTGCATACTATTGGTGGCAACCAACTAACTAGTCATGTATCATAACATGGATACATCCTAGAATTTTCACCTTCATCCTACTAGTGAAAGCTAACTAATCTTAGAGAAACAATGGATAAGACTTGGCATCTATCACCTACATGGTATTGTTGAAATTCAACTATTTTCTCCTATGTTAGACTTGGTTCTAACATGTGGGGCCATCTTGTATCCAAGTACACATGATTAAAATTCACTAGGTAGGTTGACTTGGTTACATACCACAATAAGTAATCTGTAAATCTATCATAGAGTCCTATAGGTCTTGGGGTAATTTTATCAACATACAAATAACACACTGAACCCACATGAACTATTTTGTATTCAAGAACATATACATAAAAAAATAACACTCATAAAGTAATAAAGGTCTATTCACTTTAAGGTAAGTGAACAAAGATGGGGGACCAAAAAGGCCAAATTTTTTTGTCCATTATCCATATAACACAAGCACATTATAACATGCTCACATTTATCACACTTGCATTATGTCTTGATCACTACCAAGCCATAATGTGAGCATATTATAAGAAAAGTGTGTTATAAGACAATCATGATATAACACACTTGCATTATGAAAAAATATTGATTTTTAAACTATTTTTTATATTTTTAAAAATATGCTCGCATTATGAAAAACATAAAAATAATCTAAAATCATGTGATTTAAACTATTTTTTTTCATAACACAAGTGCATTATAATTTTCCTTGGAAATTACCAACCCTTAGGGTTAGATTTATCTTGGGAATCCAACCGAAAGAGTTGGACTTACATGTCAATGCCCAAAAACATGTTTTCTACAAAATATAGAAAAACACTAAAATGTCAAGTTTGTTCTCCATAAAGTTTGCATGTCTTTCAATGTTGATCTAAAAAATATCACAATAACATCAAGCTCTCTTACCTTTCTAACCATGTGATTCTTTTTATATATTTTGAATATATTAAGGTTTTGATATTTATTTTCTTTTGTCTGTGTTTTTCTTTTTTGTTCAAAAACTACATTTAATATTTTTAGAGTCATTTTTTATATATAATTCCATATTGAAAACAAGTTACATTTTTACATTTTAGACTCTATTCTATAGACATTAAAAAAAAATCAATTTTTCAAAATCATTAGGAGGGAGTACATTGAATTTTTTTATTTTTCAAGATGTGTCTACTTTGAAAATTAGTAAAAAATCATATATTCATTAAAAATTAATAGAAAAATTAAGCATAAACTATATGATGTTACTTAATTTTCTACTGAACTGATTTATAAAATACTGTAAAAAAATGAACATTTTAGGGGGAGCACACCACATGCTATGTCATTTTTTCTAACAAAAATATGAGTATTTTGTGTGCTCCCCTTATTTGAGCCTCTTTATCTCCACCACTTAAAGTATATTTAGAGCATCATGACTCTTATTATTGTCAAATATTCAAATTTTGAGTGTGACTATCTTCAATTTCTCATCCAAGAATATATTTTATTAATTTCAAAAAAATGGTCACTATCCTCCTTTTGGTCCCCCATTTTCATGCACATACCCTTTATTTAATTGTTATTCAAAAACATTTATTTATTAGGTAGAAATTAACTCATTACATAGTAATATTAAACAATAGCCCACTTTTAAATACTTGACACTTTTATAAATATCAATCATAAAACTAAATATACCATTATCCACCCAACAAATATAAAGATAAACATCATACTTTATTCGGTAATCCTTACTAATAGTTGGCCATATTTAGCAAATGAATTCAAAGGAATTCTAGCTCAAACTCAACATATATCTAGGTGTATATATTTAGAGTAGTAAACTATACATATTGTTGAAAACAAGGTGAAGTGAAGATAGAATATGAGCTTATACAAGTGAATTTAGATCTGAAAATAAGATTACTAAATCAGATTTAAATATGTGATTGTAACATTCTCCATAATAGAAAAAACAAAAAAGAAATTATGAAACCATATTTACATGGAGAAACCCTTTCGGGAAAAAACTCTACAAGAGAAAAGAGGGTGAATTATTTATTATTAATCTTCACAAGAGAGATACACCATAATACACTTCAACAAGAGGTAAAACCACTCAAGAACTCAACTCAATTCTACCACTCAATGGTACCAATTTATAGAACTTGTGGGAAGTAAAACCAAAAATGGTAAATCAAAACAAGAGGTACAAAATCACTTGCAAAAAACCATGCCCCCTTCCTGGACAACCAAAATTCATGATAAATATTAAATATAATTCACAAGGCTCCAACATGGATGCCTAGCCCATAGCCTATCCACTTTTGTCTTTTTGGATGCTCCAATGACTCTTTTGCTTCCTGATGGTCTACCAATGGAAAACCTTTTTTCTCTAATGTTGGGCACCCCATCCTTGACCTTTTATATTCAAAAAGTGGAAATATAAGAGATATTTTATCCATTTTGATGTGTAACCTCAATCAACATTAAATCATCTATTTAAAATATTATTACATGTCAATATTTAATAAATTTCTCTCATATCCCCTAGAACACATTTTGAGGAATGTGGAGACATATGAATGGAATAGGATTACAAGGTTAATGTCATCTATCCTAACATTCTCCCATTTGACATTATACATTGTAGTTACATCCAAGAGATACAAAAAATAAACCAAGTATAGTGATCAAGGCCCATGGCCTTCCTGCACCAAGAGAACTTATTTGTGGTCACTAGCTTTGTAAGAGAATTTGCAATATTATCCAAAGTATCAAAATTTTCAATCAATACTTTACCATTCTCAACCATCCCTTGCATAAAGTGATACTAAAAATAAACATGCTTAGTACAAGCATGATACATAAGATTTTTGGTCAACCAAATAGCACTCTAATTGTCACATCCAATCCTCATTGTCCTGCAATCAAAACCAATACAAATACCAATTATTTGTAACCATACCACCTCCTTAAAGACATGTGTAGCAGCCATATATTATGCTTCAATGGTGGAAATTGCAATTTAGGATATCCTACTCATCCAAAGTTCACTGCACCTCCAAACAATATAAATGCATAGCCACTAGTGGACCTTTGACTATCCAAGTCACCTGCCCAATCTTCATCAACAAATCTTTGTACGTCCAATGACTTGACTACATCATCAATACCATGATAAACCAAAAAATAATTACAATTACCTCACAAATATCTAAACAACCTCTTAACAAAATTTTAATTCTCTCTACGAGGGTTAGACATAAACCTGCTTAGAACTGCCATTATTTGGGCTATATTTGCACTAGTACAAACCATTGCATACATAAAACTACCAACAAAAATAGCACAAGGAACCTTAGACATATCCTCAAAATCATCATCAGAATTAGGACACATATCTAAGTTCAACTGGAAATGAAATACTAATTGCATTATAGTTAAATGCATATTAAACCTTTGGAAAATGGTATCAACATAATTACTCTGACTTAACCAAATCTTTTTATGACTCTGATCTTTGTTGATATACATCCCAAGAATATATTTTGCAGCCCCCAAGTTCTTCATATTGAATTTGTTAGAAATCTATGTCTTGAGCTCACTAATCATCACCTTGCTATTACCAATAAACAACATATCATCAAAATACAATACAATAATCAATATATGATCATCAATAACCTTAATATAAACACAATGATCCTCCTCAATCCTAATATAACTCACCTTAAATGCAAAATCATCAAACTTGTAGCACCACATCCTGAGTGATTGTTTTAAACTATACAAAGATCTCTTCAACTTGCAAACTAATCGATCCTTTCCTTTCACAATAAAACTGTTAAGGTATCGCATATAAATTTCCTCCTCAAGATCCCCATGCTAAAAAAATAGTTTTAACATCTATTTTCTCTATCTCAAAATCACAAGCAACAACAATAGATAATATGAATTGAATAGAAGTCAATTTAGCAATAGGAGAGAAAATTTCACTGAAATCAACTCCCTCTCTCTGGGAGTAGCCCTTAGCCACCAATATGGCCTTGTACCACTCTAATTGATTATCTACACCAAATTAATTTGTAAATACCCACTTGCAACAAATGGGATTCCTCACTTCCAAAAAACTAACAAGATCCCATGTGTCACAACTATTCAAAGCAATTATCTCGTCCTACATGACCTACAACCAAGACTCACTTTCTTCCAAAGAGAGAGCCTCCCTGAAAGATCTAGGTTCATTGCTAGTACTTAACAAAGAAAACACACAATGGAAATCAAATGGGTTATACATGTCAACTTGATTTTTTTGCCTTGTGGATCTTCTCAAGGTAAGAGCAATGGTCTCTACATGTTCTTCTTCTTCTATGTGTTCATATTGCACATCCTCTAAACTCTTTGAACCTTCTTCTTCATCCTCATATCCATCTGATTGTTCTTTCACATGTGCATATTTTTCCTTCTCATTCTTTGTCTCAAAGTGTACTGTATTTTTCTTATCTTTCTCCTTTGGTTGTCCTTCTCTTGAGTAAGCTCTAAAATCCCTTAAACTCACATATCTAGAAAACATTATTTTGTGGGTTTGAGGATTCCAAAGCTTATAACCTTTTATATTCTCACTATAACCAACAAAGATGCATTTTTGTACTTTTGGATCCAATTTAGATTGCTTCTCTTAAGACACATGAACAAAAGACTAACAACAAAATCCCTTAAGTGTGAAACAAAAGGTTGTCTACCTATCCACACTTCATAAGGAGTTTTATCAACAAGAGATGAACAAGGAAATCTATTAATCAAATAACAAGTAGTATCAATAGCTTTTTCCCAAAAACATCTATTAATCTTAGCACCACTCAACATACTCCTAGCTCTTTCCATCAAGGTTTGGTTCATTCTTTCTGCTACCACATTTTTTTGGGAGTATAAGGAGTACTCTTCCGTCGAAGAATACCTACATGCTTACAAATTCATCGAATTCCCTAAAATAATATTTAGCCCCCATTGTCAAATCTCAACACGTTTATCTTTTAATCTTATTGCTTCTCAAAGAAGGCCTTAAATTTATTAAACTTATCAAAGAATTCATATTAGAATGCATAAAATAAATCCAATTGTATCTTGAGACATCATCAATGAAAGAGACATAATATATTGAGATTTACCCAAAGGTTCAATATCTACTAGTCCATATACATTTGAATGAATGATCTCTAATAATAACTTTTCCTTATTAGTTTTGTTAGGAAATGATGATCTATTATGTTTACCAAACACACAATGCTCATAGAAATCATTTTTTCCAACAAAATAATAGATTTATTGTCAACCATTTTTTTATTAAGAATTGTCTTAAGACCTTTTTCACCAATGTGACCCAATCTATGGTGCCACAACAAACACGCATTCTTATTTCCAATTACATTGGAAAAGTTACCAAAATTAGAGTCATTTAACCTAAAAAAAGTACCTATCTGACATCCTTTAGCTATCATCAAACTCCCTCTTACCAACCTCCAACCAGACTTGTCAAAATGTCACATGCATTCTAGAATCATTCAACTTGGATACTAAAAGTAAATTTCTCACAAGTCCTAGAATATGCAAAACATTATCAAGATATTTAATCCTCCCATCACTAAAACACAACTTTACCTTTCCCTTACCAAAAAAATTCTTACATTTTTTATCAACAAGGAAAACATCTCCCCCATCATATTCTTTGTAAGTAGTAAACCTCTCCTTATAAGGAGTCATGTGGTAGGAGAAACCTGAATCAATAAGCCAAGCATCATTACTAATATTGTTAGCTGAAATAAAAAAAATCATCAAAATCATCATTGGATGAATTTTTCATGAAGAAATTAACACTCTTTTTCTTGTTCTTACACTCCTTCACATGCCCTCTTTTGCCACAATTCCAACACTTTGCTTTTCTCTTTATGAGGGTCTTAGAACATCCTTTAGACTTATCTCTCTTTTTATCCCCTTTAGTCCCTTTCTCTTTGGACCTACCTCATACATGCAATGCATCTTGAGAGCCAACATTCATATAATTTATCCTCATCTCCTCTGAAAGAAGTATGGAAATCAAGTTGTCCATCTTTGGCTTTGTATTACCACTACTTATGAAAAAAAATAGATTTTCCCAAGATTCATGCAAAGAACAAAGACAAAAGATACATTTATCTTCATCTTATAATTTAACATATGGTGACGCAAGCTTAATTATAGTCAAATTAAAAGCATTTAAATGGTCTGTAATAGAATCACTATCTTTCATTTTTTTGAAATGTAATCATCTTTTGAGATACAACTTGTTAGACAAACTTTTAGTTTGATATATATCACCTATCCTCCACAACTTGTATGTAGTTTCTTCTATGAATACATTCAAAAGGAAAAAATCCATAAGACACAACTAAATGATTCCTCATGCCTTCTTATCTTCCAATCTTCATTGGAGATTGCAGTTGATTTAATTTCTTATGAAACTGGCAAGAACTGATCTCTTTTCAAGGAGATCCCCCATCTTTAATTTCCACATCTTGTAGCTCGTGCCATTGAATTTATCAATATCTTGGTGAGAGATAGAATCCATGGTATACAATCCTCTTCAAAAATATGTAATATACCACAAGAAAAAATCTCCCATTACAACCTAAAAACCTTCAACATTTAAGAGAAAGGTGTCCCCTTCTCAACAAAACTGTTAGCTTGATACCAAATGTTGAAAGCAAGGTGAAGTAAAGATACAATATAGACTTATGCAAGTGAATTAAAATCTAAAAATATGTTACCAAATCATATTTAAGTATGTGATTACAATATTCATCACAATAGAAAAATTAGCAAACAAAATATGACATTAGATTTATGTGGAGAAACCCTTTCAGAAAAAGAAAAAAAAAAAATCCACAAGAGAAAAGATGGAAAGTATAATATTAATCTTCAAAAGAGGGATACACCATAATAAACTTCATTAATGATCTTTGATCAATTTGAAAAAACCTTGTTACCTACAAGAACTCAACTCATTACTACCATCCAATGGTACTAATTTATAGAACTTGTAGGAGGTAAAACCACAAATCCTAAACCAAAAAAAGAGGTACATAACCACTTGCAAAAAACCATACCCATTCTTGGAAACCAAAAATTCATGATAAAATTTTAAATAAAATTCAAAAGGCTCCAACATGGGTGCATAGCCCATAGCCTATCCACTTCTATCTTTTTGGATTCTACAATGACCCTTCTCCTTCCCGATGGGCCACCAGCAGATAACCTTTTCTTCTCCAATATTGGGTTCCACATCTATGACATTTTATATTCCCAAATTGGATGCCTAGAAGAGAGTCTTTCTCCATTTTGATGTGTAACCTCCACCAAAATTAAATCATCTCTTTAAAATATACTACAATATGCCAATATTTAATGAATTTCTCTCATGTCCCCTAGAACACATTCTAAGGAATGTGGAGAACTATGAATGACATAGGATTACAAGTTTAATGTCACTTATTCTAACACATACTTAATAGGAATTGGTCACATTGTTATATTATAATGGATTGATTCTATATCACCATTAAATGAAAGATAAATTATATCTGTCTTATTTATAGCCATGTCATGGATGAAAGAATTTTCATACACACATCAAGACAAACCACAACTACTATAACTCTAAAATTTAATCTAATATTGAACTAGATTTTGGAAATCCAAACCTAAAAACCTTAAGAAGGTAAGATTGATGATGATAGATTAACTTTTATTGGCTTAGACCCATATAGTGGGGACACATTAATTGGAATGTGAGTTCACTGCCATCTAATGTAGACTTCACCCTTAAGATGAGGTATAGGGAAGAATGATCAAGTTTAAGAACAACCCCAAATCTTGGAGCTATTCTCTAAAATTCTCCTCTATAGACTTGGGTCATAGGGGCTCATCTTTTTCCTAAGGATTACTTACCCACTTTTAAATGGAATCAAAGTTTCATGTTCTCCTAAGATTTCAACTATCAAAATAAAAAATTATCAATAGAAACATAGTTATTTACTTTATAGAGGTTATAACCCAAATATGGTGTTTCTAAATATGATCATTTGATCTCAATCTAGAAAACTCTTTTAGTCATGTAATATTATACCATAATGAGTATAGATTTTCCAATGATATTTATAGTATAACATTAGCCAAATTGAGGTCACAAATCTACCTTATTGCTAACCATTTTCTAATTTTATCAAAAGGATCTAGAACTGCATTAGATGCAACTTAAAGTAGTATTAACATTGATTCCTTAGTGGAACAATTTTGTGACTATGACAAGTTTATAATGATATATATACTTTATTGTGTTAATAGACATGTCAAATATTTTCCTTTCACCATACATAGTAAAGTAATAATGTCCATATTCCTCAAGGATGTGGTATTTATCAAACGTCTTATATATAATAATAATTCTTACATTTAATCATATTATACAAGATGACCAATAAATACTACCATTTAATTTGGATTTTAGTTATAAAAAATCATATTCATAGTTAAACATAATGGCAACTTAAATCCTTTATTATTAATATCAAAAACATCTCACATAGATGTTAGAATATCTCTTAATAATATATTAACAAGAAATCACCTGCATTGAACCTAATCTTTTTGTATTTTTTTCAACATAAAATAAGTTGCAATATAAGAAAACATAACATATATAGACTCCCCATAGATGTAATAGAGGATTCTACAATGATAATGTCACATACCTATCCCCAACATGTAAGATAAGATAATTGTGTCATTCACACAAGGATAGCAAGCATAAAATCAATCCCTTATTTTTTTATATATGTTAGATTCTAAGAATAATAATAACATCAAGCATTATCTTTTTCTATTAGTGAATAGTGATATAACATTCCACTATCCCATTGTGATGTGGAAAAAAGAGATCCTAGACCTAGTGAATAGATTAATAAGATCAATCCTAGACCTAGTGAATAGATTAATAAGATCATTCTTTCTTCTCATCAACATTAAAAGCCAATCCAAAAAAGTGATAAGATTGGTTAACAACCTAAAAGGAGAGACAATCTACCCTAGACCTAGTTCTTTTGTTTCTTTGAAAATTGATTGGATCTAATGCGAATTAATTGACCTATTTAACTATGCAACCTAATTTAAAAATACAATTTTTTTGCATAGACAAAACTAAAAATTCGTCGACTAAAGATAAATATGATAAGGGTAGAGTTTTGTGTACTTGTTCTTCAAATTTAGAGCTGAATTAGAAAGTCAAGGGTGTTGGAACCCTTGACTAAGAAGTGTAGATCCTAATCTACAACTTCTTGGTCTGAAACCTACAAGTCTGCACTATGTTCTTTCACTCTTCAAATTGTCATCTCTAGACATGAACCTACAAAATCACTGCAAAGAGGGGGAAAGGGGTGGATATATAGGAGTTTGTCTTGGTCAAACCCCTATTTTGGTATTTATACCTCCACAAATAGCCGATTGGTTAGCTGATAAAATGTGTGCTCCTAAACTTAAGTGTGTCTAAGACTCTAATGAGCTAAAATGATAAAAATCCTACTCAAATGTGTTAGAGAAATATTCCTAAATGACATGAACAAGATCAACCCAAGAGAAAGTAAAATACCCTAGGGAAAATCCAAATGCATAAATACCTTTCTTAAGGTAGAAAATAGATCAAATTTTGAAGATGAGAACACTCTAAAAACAAGTCATTAGGTGCTTGAAAGAAGCCAAATCTATCTCCAAAACCTAGATTCCATCACATCCTTCCATTGGCATCAAACTCCAATCATTGTGCTAACTTGAATAATTTTGAAATTCACTTTTTAAATCCATTAAAATGGATGTATTTTGGCATAGCCTAGCTATATTTATAATTGCTTCTTCTCTAATTCGAAATAATAATTAATGTTAATATAGTGGAATCTAGAAATAAATTAAAGTGTAGGCTAACTCATTTAGTTTTAATTTTTGAGATTAATTTATCGCCAAGTCCCAGGTTTGAATTTTTTGGGATACAGTGACATTAACCTTGTAATCCTATGTCATTTGTATGTCTCTACGTTCCTTGGAATGTGTTCTAGGGGATATGAGAGAAAAATATTAAATTTTGGCAATATTGTAAATATTTTAAAGAGAGGATTTAATTTCGATGAGGTTATACTTTAAATAAAAATAAGGCATTCATATTGGAATTTGGAAGGTCTTGGATGGGGCATCCAAGATTGGAGATGAAAAGGTGTCCATTGGTGTTCCATCAGGAGCACAAAGGTCATCGAAGCATCCAAAAAGTCAAGAGTTGGATAGGTTGTGGGTTAGGTGCCCATGTGAGATTCTTATACTTCCAATTAATAATTTATTATATATTTTGTGTCCAAGAAGAGGGGAATTGGTTTTTGCAGGTGATTTTGTATGTCTTGTTTTGGTTTACCATTCATGGTTTTACCTCCCATAATTTATATAAATTGGATCCATGGGATGATAGTTTCATATTGCGTTATTTACAAGTGACAGGGTGTTTCCGAGTTGATCAAATTTTACCAGTGAAGTGTATTATTGTATACTCCCATTCAAAAAATAATAATATACATTTCCTATTTTCTCATGTGGAGTTTTTTCCTGAAAGGGTTTCTCCACATAAATCTAGTGTCACATTTTGTTTGTTATTTTTTATATTGTGATGTATGTTGCAATCACATGTTTAAATCTGATTCGGTAATTTGATTTTCAGATCTGAATTCACACATGCATAAGTTCATATTGTAGACTTCCTTCACCTTTTTTTTAACATTTGGTATTAGAGCTAATGATTCTGTTGAGAATGAAACACCTTTCTCTTAAGTGTTGAAGGCTTTTTGGCTATAGTGGGATCTTTTTTTTTGTGGTATATTGGATATTTATGAAGAGAATTGTTTACCATGGCTTCTACCTCTCACCAAGATATTGAGAAACTCAATGGCATATTCCAGGACTTGTGAGGAATTAATTGCCTGCAATATCCAAGTTATATGATTTTAAAATGCTTGTGAAATTTGACAAGTTTGGTTGTAGGTTGGTAAGAGGGAGTTTGGTGATAGCTAAAGGATATCATATAGGGAATTTGTTTAGGCTAAATGCCTCTACTTTATGTATCTCTGGCAATGTAACTAACACTAAAAATGCATGTATGTTGTGGCACCATATATTGGGTCACATTGGTGAAAAAGGTCTTAAGACCATTCTTAATAAAAAGTTGGGTGTCTCTATTTTTTATTATTCTGTTGGAAAAAATGATTTATGTGAGCATTATGTGCTTGGTAAATAGAATAGATCTTAGTTTCTTAATGGAGCTAATAAGACAAAGAGATTATTAGAGAACATTCATTCAGATGTATGTTGACTAGTGGATGTTGACTCTTTGGGTAAATCTTGGTATTATGTCTCTTTCATTGATAATTTCTCAAGATACACAAGGATTTATTTTATGTATTCTAAATATGAAGTTTTCACTAAGTTTAAGGAATTTAAGGCCTTAGTTGAGAAGCAATCATATTATAAGATAGAAGTGTTGAGATCTAACAATGGGGGTGAATATTATTCCAGGGAATTTGATGAGTTATGTAAGCATGCAAGTATTGTTTAGAAAAAAACTATTCCTTACATTCCCCAACAAAATAGGGTAGCAGAAAGAATAAACCGAACCTTGATGGAAAGAGCTTGCAACATGTTGAGTTGTGCTAATGTTGATAGATGCTTTTAGGTGGAAGTGGTTGGTATTGCTTGTTATTTGATTAATAGATCTCCTTTTTCAACTCTTGTTAATAAAAATCCTTATGAAGTGTGCATAGGTAGAAAGCCTTCCATTTCACACTTAAGGGTCTTTGGTTGTGAGGATTTTGTTCATGTACCTCAAGAGAAGTGATCTAAATTGGATCCAAAAGCTCAGAAATGCATCTTCATTGGTTATTGTAAGAATGTAAAAGTTTATAAGCTTTAGAATCCTCTAAACCATAAAATAATATTTTCTATAGATGTGATTTTCATGGAGTTTAAAAGCTTACTCAAGAGAAGAACAAACAAAATACAAAGATAATACAAATAAAGTGCACTTTGAGACAAAGATTAAGTGGCAAGAAGATCCACATGTGGAAGAATAATTAGATGGATCTAAGGATGGAGAAGAAGAAGAGGGTTCTGATAGTTTAGAGGATGTACAGGATGAGAACATAGAAGAAGAACAAGTAGATCCCATTAATCCTACCTTGAGGAGGTCCACAAGAAAATGGAATCCATTTGATAGGTATCTCATCAAATTATTGTTGCGTATTTTATTTTTTGAGTACTGATGATGAACCTAGATATGTTAGGGAGGCTTTCTCTTTAGAGGAAAGTGAGTCTTGGTTGTAGGCCATGCAGGAGGATATGATGGATTTGGATAGTTGTGACACCTGGGATGTATTAGTTTTCCCAAAGGAAGGAAGCCCATTGGATGCAAGTAGGTATTTAAAAAAAAATTTGGAGTAGATGGTTGGTTAAAACAATACAA
This sequence comes from Sequoia sempervirens, assembly GCA_007258455.2. Lineage (NCBI taxonomy): Eukaryota > Viridiplantae > Streptophyta > Pinopsida > Cupressales > Cupressaceae > Sequoia > Sequoia sempervirens. The sequence goes on from VDFB02105785.1 coordinate 14,039,321, forward strand.
GGCTAGATTAGTGGCTATGGGCTACTCCCAGAGAGAGGGAGTTGATTTTGGTGAAATTTTCTCTCCTGTTGCTAAATTGAATTCTATTAGATTCATATTATCTATTATTGTTTCTTGTGATTTTGAGATAGAGAAAATGGATGTTAAAACTACTTTCTTGCATGGAAATATTGAGGAGGAAATTTATATGTGACAATGTGATGGTTTTGTTGTGAAAGGAAAATAACAATTGGTTTGTAGGTTGAAGAGATCTTTGTATGATTTGAAATAGTCACCCAGGATATGGTACCATAATTTTGATGCTTTTTCATTGAAATTTGGATTTCTTAGGAGTGAGGAGGATCATTGTGTGTATATTAAGGTTTTTGATGATTAGATTTTAATTATTATCTTGTATGTTGATGATATGTTGTTGGTAACAACAAGGTGATGATTAGTGAGCTCAAGACACAACTTTATAGCACATTTTATATGGAGGACTTAGGGGGCTACAAAATATACTATTGGGATGGAGATCAATAGAGATCAGGTTCACATAAATCTTTTGTTAAGTTAGAGTAAGTATGTTCATACCATTTTGTAATGGTTTAATATGCATGACTATAAGCTAGTTAGTATTTCATTTCTAGTTGGTACTAATTTGAGCATAGATATGTGTCCTAATTCTAATGATGATTTTGAGGATATGTCTATGGTTCCTTAAGCTAGTTTTATTGGTAGTTTGGTGTATGCAATGGTTTGCACTAGACTAGATATAGCAAAAGCAATGGAATTTCTAAGTAGGTTTATGTCTAACCCTAGTAGAGAGCATTGGAATTTTGTTAAGAGGGTGTTTAGATATTTGTGAGGTACTTTTAATTATTGTTTTGTTTGTCATGGTACTGATGATGTGGTCAAGTCACTGGATATATAAGGGTTTGTTGGTGCAGATTGGGCAAGTGACTTGGATTGTCGAAGGTCCACTAGTGGCTATGTATTATTTTGTTTGGAGGTGCAATGAGTTGGATGAGTAAGAGGAAGCCTACAATTGCATTTTCCACCAATGAAGTAGAGTATATGGCTACTACACATGCCTCTAAGGAGTTTGTATGGTTACAAAGGCTTGGTAATGGAATTGGTTTTGATTACAAGATAGTGAGGATTGGATACATCAGTCAGAGTGTTATTTTTTTGACCAATAATCTTATATAGCATGCTCATACTAAAAATTTTGATGTTCAATATCACCTTGTGTGAGAGATGGTTGAGAATGGTAAGGTCTTGATAGAAAATGTTGAAACTTTGGATAATTTTTCAAATTCTCTTATGAAGCCAATGACCACAAATAAGTTCTCTTGGTGCAAGAAGGCCATGGGCCTTGATCACTATACTTGATTTTATGTTTTGTATCTCTTGGATGTAATTAAAATGTATAATGTCATGTGGGAGAATGTTAGGATAAGGTGACATTAAACTTGTAATCCTATGTCATTTGCATGTCTCCACGTTCCTTGGAATGTGTTCTAGGGGACATGAGAGAAAATATTAAACTTTGGAATTATTGTAATTATATTTTAAAGAGAGGATTTAATTTCGGTGGAGGTTACACATCAAACATGGATAAGGAATCTCTCTTAGGAATACATATTGAAATTTGGAAGGTCTTGGTGTTGAATTAGACAACTAAGAGGGGGGTGAATTAGTTGTGGTAAAATATATCCTTTAAGACTTTCACCAGAGATTAGATCACTCACAAATTATTTACTTTGCTAAAATGATTAAAAATTAAGTGCAAAAGCATAAACTGAAAAAAGCATCACACATACACAATAACACCAGATTTATGTGGAAAATCCAACAAGGGAAAAACCACAGTGAGGATTAACTCACAATATAAAGAATATCAAAACTAATTACAAAGGCTCACTACCTGATAAGGCTCACTACCAAAATAAGGACTCACTGTCTAGATTAGGACTCACTGTCCAACAAGGGTTAACCACCTAGGGGGATCACTTCCACATAGATACAAAGAAGAAAATCTCAATACAATAGATATTTCCACCGTGATTCAATCAACCACTTGCAGACATTCATGAATGATAGAGTACACCTTCATCTCACTGTATCTGAAAACTCAACAATTAGACTTCACACTGATCTACAAAATTCACATTGCATACACATTGTCTCACATCTACTTCACATCTATCTTGATCTGTATCTTTTCACTATCTCTTTGTACTTCACTTTCATCAATATCTCATCCTATATTTATACCATCTTCAACTTTGAAATATATCCAAAGTCGGCCATACATCATTCAAATTCAAATTAGGTTGGCACCAAAGCATTCTAAGGTGGAATTAGAATGAGGGAAACCCATACACATGCTTGATGAGGACCCAAATAAGTCCCAACATGCTTCATTAACTTCGAAGGTAGTGTTTAACACAAGGTCAGGAAAACCAGTGTAAAACACATAAAACAATTAAGCACACACAACCCTTAACATGATCCAATCTTTCTAGATGAAAAATTTTCTTCAACACGAACATATCATCTTAACTATAGAATTGCAAGTCATAAAACTTGAGCAAGAAGAAATCTAGGGAAACTACATTTCTCCTGGACCTTAGCCAAATACCCTAAAAAACACAGTTCACAACTGGTGAACACAACTCACACTGTGCAATGATCCAAAAACCAAAACCCTAGATATAGAAGCTTCCAACAACCATGATCAACATATCTGAACCACATGAGCATAGGAGAAAATCTCGAAGCAAAACCTAGAGCAACCATTGAATACCTGCAACCTTTCCATTACAATTTTCTCAATATCCTTTACATATACAACCAATAACCTACAACTGTGACATCAATGACAACAACAACCAATTAATAACTAGTTAAATATTTGACATCAATGACAACACCTTTCATTCTTGCAATAACCTCCCCTTTGTCATTGATGGCAACACATGATGTGAAAAACCATCAAAGATAACACTCTAGCTTTGAAAACTTTTTACTTTCTATTTCTCCCCCTTAGTAGATAACCTTTTTCAAATCTTCCTCATCTCAATAGATAATATATTTTTTCAAATCTTCCTCATCTCCCCCTTTGACATCAATGACAAAGGAAAAAGATGTTTTAGATTGATTTCCCCTTTGAAATTAAGCATAGAATATTCTTTCAATGGAAACAATAACACTACCTGCTCCCCCTGAGAGGTAGCCACCAAAACATCAATCCAGAAGAAAGATAGATCCATAGACCCAACAGACTAATTCATCTCCATATGCATCTAGTTCAAGAAAGGAGGGGAAATCACCCCTAACTTCTCCTGAAGATACTCAAAAGTATCTTTAGGAAGAGCCTTGGTAAATATATCAACAATATAATCCTCCATAGGTACATACTCAAGTTTTACTTCATTCTCCACTACCTTTTCTCTCAAGAAATGATGGTTGATAGATATATTCTTTCTCCTCAAATGTATCACTGAATTCTTTGAAATGTTAATTGCACTTGTATTATCACAGAAGATAGAAATAGGATCTTCATACATTACTTTGATATCTTTTAATGTCTGTTTCATCCATAAAACTTGTGTGCAACATGATGCAACACCAATATACTTAGCTTCAATAGTGGAAAAAGAAACTAAATCTTTATTTTTACTCAACCAAGCCACTAATCTACAACCAAGAAAGAATGCACCACCACTTGTACTTTTTTTGTCATCTACACAACTAGCCTAATCTGAATCTGTATAAGCACTTACTATAAATTCAGTATCCCTATGATACCATAAGCCATAATTCAGAGTTCCATTCAAAGTCTCTTTACAACAACAACATGTGTTTCCTTAGGATCTTCTTGAAACCTAGCCATAAGACAGAATGCATGCATAATATCTGGTTGAGTATTAATCAAACACACCAGTCCACCAATCATAGATCTATATTTTCTCTAATCAGCCTTAGGAGAATGATCATCTCTACTTAATTTTTAGCCAGTCACCATAGGAGTACATACCAGTTTGGAACTGTCCATCCCAAACTTCTTCAACATCTCTTTTACATACTTTGACTGTGAAATAAAAATCCCTTTCTTTGTTTGATTAATTTGCAGTCCAAGAAAGAAATTCATCTCACCAAACATGGACATCTCAAATTATTTTTTCATTTCTTCCACAAAAATTTTACACATAGTTTCATTTCCTCCAAAAATAATGTCATCAATATACCACCACAATCAAGATTTTTTCATTTTCAATTTTAAAATATAGATTACTATATGTCATATCTTTGTTGAAACCTTTTTGAATCAAATACCTGTCTAACCTTGCATACCAAGATTTGGGAGCTTGCTTCAATCCATATAAAACTTTCTTCTATCTAGAGACCATATCCGATTGATCTGAGAACTGAAATCCTTCTGGTTGTTCCATGTAGACCTCTTCTTCTAGCTCACCATTCAAAAATGCAAATTTAACATCCATTTGATAGACCTTGAAGTCTTTATGAGAATTAAACACTAAGAACATCTTGATAGATTCCATTCTTGCCACTAGAGAAAAAGTCTCTTGAAAATATATGCCTTCTACTTGTGAGTAGCCTTTACACACAAGCCTTGCTTTATTTCTGACCACTTCTCCATTCTCATTCAACTTGTTTTTGAATACCCACTTTGATCCAATTATGTTTTTATCTGCTAGTCTAGGGACCAATTCCCAAGTTTGATTATTCTCAATTTTCATAAGTTACTCTTTCATAGCTTCCATCTAATGCTCATCTTTACATGATTCACTTACAACCTTTGGTTCAATCTCATAAAGTATACAAATATTTATCTCACTAGCAATAACTTTTCTTCTTGTCAATACTCCTTTTTCCTTGTCTCCACTAATCTGACTTTCTAAATGATTTTTCTACACATATTTAGGTTTGTTTGGGGATACCACCAGAGCTTCTTCCTCCTTTTCTTCATTCTGCTTCTCTTGCTTATCATTTTATTGTTCTTCCACAACTTCTTCAATCCTTATGCAATTAGGTTCATTGGATACATATCCATCAACTTCAATTGAGTTCTTCATCGCTTCATCCACTTTTACATTTTTTCTTTCTACAATCTTAGTTTTTTATTAAAACATCTATTGGCTTTGATTTTAGTAGAATATCCAAGAAAAATACCTTTGTCACTTCTAGCATCAAACTTTCCCAGATTTTCATCCTGTTTGATATAATATTTTCTTCCAAATACCTTGAAGTACTTAATAGTAGGAATTCTTCCACACCATAGCTCATAGGGGGTCTTAGTACTATTGGCTCTTGCTTGAATCGATTGAACACATAAATAGTAGTATGAATAGCTTCTCTCTAGTAAACTTCCAACAGACCAGCTTCAGTCATCATTGATCTAGCAACTTCTTGAATTGTTTTGTTTTTCCTTTCAACAACTCCATTTTGTTGAGGAGTTCTCAAAGTAGATAATTGTCTTTTTATTCCATGAACTTCACAAAAAATATTAAACTCATGGGAGGTGAATTCACCACCTTTTTCAAACCTTAGGCATTTTATTCTCAAATTTACTTCATTCTCAACCATAGCTTTGAATGTCTTGAATCTATCTAATGCATCATATTTTTCTCTAAGAAATGTAACCCATGCATACCTAGAGTAATTATCGATCAAAAGCATAAAGTACCTTTCACCTTGTAGACTTCACACTCTTCTAGGACCACAAAGATGTGTATGAATTAAATCCAGTAGTCTGATAGTAGATTTTTCCTTTGATTTCAAAGTTATTTCTTGCATGCTTCCCAAACTAGAAATTCTTGCAAATAGAACTAATAGGATTTGTAATCCTTGGTAAATATCTCACAACTTGCACTACACTAATCCTTCCTAGGTTATCAAAATTCATATGGCACATTCTCTGATGCCATAACCAACTATTATTAATATGAGTCATAAAGCAACATCCCATTAGCACCTTTAAGCTGATATATATTTCCTTTTGACTTCTTTCCTGCAACAATCATTGTTTCAGATTCTTTTCTGATTTCACATCTCTCATATTTAAATACAAGATTATATCCTTTGCTACACATCTATCCAGCACTCAAGATATTGTGCCTTAAGCCCTTAACATAGTAGACATCATCAGTATTATGCTTGTCATCAAAACTTACAAAACCTATCCCACAAATCTTAGCACCAATATCATTTACAAACATCACTAAGCCTCCATCATATTTTTCAAGTTTAACAAACTTACTCTTATCACTGGTCATGTGATTTGAATAGCCATTATCAACAACCCAATAGTTCTTTTCCTATTTATCATGTAGAGCAGAGATTACAATATCTTCCTTTTTCTCTTTCTCCTTCTCCAGAGGACATCCTTTCAACTGTGTTTCAGAATTAGCAGAAGTTGATTCATCTTTTATAGTCAAGAATAAGCATTCATTTTCCTCAAGATCTCCATAATCAGATTCCTCATCAGAAATACTAGCATCCTCATTCACATAATAAGATTTGTTGATCTTTTTACCTTTTTTTTCTTTCTCGTATCTTTGTTTATTCCTCTTAGCTCTTTCTGGACACCTTGAAGCATAGTGAACTATTCCTCCACAACTAAATCATTTAAAGGGTAACTTATCTTCATACTTTCCAGCTCGACTTTCCTCATTCTTCTCACAAAGTTAGCTTCTACTTCATCAAGATTCTCTTCATCTGTATCTTCAGCTCTTGTAGCCTTGAAAGGAGTTTCTAATTTGGATCCATTTCTCAAATTCGGCTTCCTCATTTCATAAGATTTCAAAGTTCTCAATAACTAATATTTGGTGTAGGTCTTGTAGTCTATATGTTCTTCAATAGTAGATATTTTTGTGCATATTTTGTACACATACCACACTAAAGGTAGGGACCCCCTTTTTTTTGCTTTTTCCATGCTCCTGTTAACTTGGTCCCTACTCGCTTGCTTCACTTTTTCCTTCATTTTTTGACTTTGGGGACAAGTTTCCTATGGATTTGGTATGTTTATGTGATGCCTAAGTGAACTGCCAATGTTTGGTATGGATTTGGATTTGGTATGTTTATGTGATGCCTAAGTGAACTGCCAATGTTTCGTTGAGTTTTGAGAAGTTGCAGGAATTTCACTACAGGTTGTCATCCTTCCACCGCCATCCGTGGGATTCCATCTACGGGTCACCCTCCCTCCCTTGCCATCTACGGGATTCAATGTGTGGGCCGTCATCCCTCCGTCATCGTACATGGGATTCTATGTGCAGTTCATCATTCCTCTGTAGCCATCTGCGAGATTCTATGTGCAGGTCGCCATCCCTCTATTGTCGTCTGCAGGATTATGTGTGCAGGTCACTGTGTGTGGGTTTTCGTGTATGGATTTATGTTTTTAGGGCGACAGACCCTCTAACTTCCCCCTTCCAAATCTCCGCATTTCCAAAAATGGTGGAAACTTCAAGTTTTCACCATCTAGGGCCCATAAAATCAATGTCTTCACATACCTAAAGGGGTTTGAGTCAAATTCGCAAAGTTTTTAGAAATTGTGGGAATTTCACTACAGGTCGTCATCCCTCCATCGTTGTCCATGGGATTCCATGTGTGGGTTGACATTGCTTCATTGTTGTCTATAGGATTCCATGTGCGGGTTGCCATCCCTCCATCACCATCTGTTGGATTCCATGTGTGGGTCATTGTCCCTCCATCGTCATCTGTGGGATTCTATGTGTGAGTTGTCATCCCTCCATCATCGTCCATGGGATTCCATGTGTAGGTCACTATCCCTCGATCGTCGTTCACAGGATTCCATGTTCGGGTCACCGTCCCTCCATTGCAATCTGTAGGATTCCACATGTGGTTCGTCATCCCTCTATTGTCGTCCATGATATTTCGTGTGTAGGTCACTGTCCCTCGATCATCGTCCGCAGGTTTCCATGTGTGGGTCACCATTTGCGGGATTCCGTGTGCAGGTTTTTGTGTGCTCAATGAAATTTTTAGGGCAACTGACCCTTCGGCTTCCACATTCTAGATTTCCATAATTTTTTGAAAGGGGAAAAATAATTGAGGAATAGGTCTAGGCACCCTTCTAATGCATCTTCCATGTGCTTAATTTGAAAAAACTCAAAATTTCAAAGAGTTGTGGCTTTGTAGAACTCCACATGTGGGTTGTCGTCCCCTAAACACCATCACTTAACAGCCAAGATTTAATGCCTTTCCACCTCACAACACCTGAATCCTTCAAACCCACAAGAGCATCAAAGCTTCATCTAATGATTTCAAGTGTCACACGACCCATTTTCGCCCTTGCTTAATCATTCCTTAGGATATTTTCCCTTTCATCGTCATCCCCATTTTGCTGAAGCGACTAAGTCCAAAAGGTTATGTAGACTGATTCATGCAGGAGGACGCATGTGTGTGGCTATTTCCCCATTATCGTTCCCTAGCATCCTTACACCCCCATCCTTCCACATGGCAGGTTTCACAAGGGGTTTTTTCCTTGCCCAAATTTGAAAGTTCTTGGCACACACGCCAGGTCCTCGATTGCAATAGGTCTGCCTAGGCAGACCATCGTCCCTCCAATGTCGTTCCTAATGGTGAACATTTGATGGTGGCCTGGTAGCTCCCTCCCACATCTCCTAATTTGGTCAAACTTTCACACATAGCCCTTAACGTCTGAGGCACCCGCGAGTCCTGCAGTGCATACTTCCACCTGCAGGTCGTCGTGCTCTAAATTTCATTGCTTAATGGCAGAGGCTCCAAACATCCTTCAACCTTCCTAAACCCGCATGCCTCAGACCTACAAATGCATCAAGCTTAACCTAGTAACTTCAAGTGCCTTACAATTGATTTCTGCAAATGCCAAAGTGCCTCACATGGAATTTGATCGCCAAGTTCACCATGTGGAACTTTTTCCCTAGGCAGCTTCCTGTGGGTCTCTATGGCCTTAGTGCCTTCCTGCTCTTAGCTACTCCAAATGGATTTCGGCCTAGGGGAAACCTACACCCCTGAACCTACATTTATGTTTATGGTCCAAATGAGCTCCAAATGTGGAACAATGATGAATATTATGATATTTTAATGATGCATGGATGGATCTAACAATGATTTTGTAGGATTTGACTAACATTTGCCTTGATTTACATATGAAAGCAATTATTGCACCTCTTGTGTGTAGGATTCATGGAACCATGCTAAAGGCATAGATTTTGTTGTGTTTGGAGTGTGATTGTGACTACCAAAGGAGCCACTTATCTGAATATTGATGTCAAAGGGAGTTCTACCTAATTGAATAAGCCCGCTTAAGAATCTATGTCAGACAATACCAAGTTGATAAATGCTTCCAAATAGGATAGCATGGGGGACTGTCATATCTTCCCCAAAGAAGCCATGATTACTCAAAGTTTTCCACCAAGATCAAGAGCAACATGTCTGCCTTTAAGTAACACAAATCCATAAGGAAATCCAGTTTATCGGATGAGGAATGTTGAAACATATCAGACAAAGGGCAGACTTTGATAGTTTTCAGCCATAGCAAGGAAGACAACTAGAAGACAAAACAACTATAGTAACTAAAAGAAAAAATAGGCTACAAGACAAAATAGAGAAGAGGACAAAATAGCCTATTTTAAATTGTGAAATATTGGGGGTAGGTGAAACCCTAATGTAAAATGAATCTGGTCCACACATTGTAATTAAATCCTAGCCATTCATTCTACTTTTGGAAAACTATAAATAGGGGATTTCTCCTCATTTGTAGGTGGTGGTGAATTATTGTAAGAGGCATTTTGCAACAATAGAAGGAAGCATTGCATTGTTTTATGGGTGTTTTCTTTAAAATTGCTCATTATGCATGCATGATTCAACCTCCATGTTATTGTTAGTTTTAGTTTCTTGAATGTCTTTAATAGTGAATGTTGTTACAGTATTGGATGCACTTCCAAGCTCATGATTTTTGTGATTTTTTGATGATGAATCACTTTGTAAAGCTATTCTGAGCCATTTAACATTGCTGCAACTAACTTCAATTGTATGTTCATGAGGTGAATGCACAATTTGAAAACTAATAGACCTTAGAAGATTGCACTAGTTTTGTGTAGCTATAGGTTCTCTTGGTCAAGAAAAACTTGGTTTTATGGGAGTTTGTCTATTGTAGCATCCTCCATTATTATTGTTCATTCATAACTTAGATTTAGAATAACTTCTCTCAACCTTTTCCTCTTTTTCTATTTATTTTAGTCCTTTGTTAGAGCATGATTCCAAGCATCAAAACAATGCTAAATTTGATGAACATGGTGAGTTACATCTTGTTGTTTTGATTGGATAGCCATTGTTCAGTCATTTCCAACATCCTTGAAACTCCATTTGTAGAATTGAATTCCCATGCATTGTAAACCATAAAGGCCACCCTGTGATTACCATCAAATCACATCAACCAATTGAACTATTCCAAGCATTGTCATGACCTAACACTTGAGAGACCTTGGGATATTTTCTGCAACTTGTTTGTAGGAATTATCTTTCAAGAGAGATGGAGCATTTATGTTCTATCTGTGTTGAGGAGGTGCGAAAACACACATCAACATAACTGGAACTAGAGGGAGGGTTGAATGAGGAAAGAACAATTTGCTTCAGTCATCATTCATTTTATGTTTGCCTCTCCTCCTAGCACCGATCAATAGAACCGTCGCTAGAAGGAGGGCATGGTTGAGCACAAGGCTACAAAGCTGGAATTTGAAAGCACTCTCAAGTAAAATTCTGAGATAGGAAGATCTCATCATATGCTAGATGTTTAAAATCAGAAATTTTGAAGGAAAGGAAACATCTTAGCTAAAATGGAGTAGAAACTTCAAGTCAACATCATTCAACTGCAACAAGATCTAAATAGGAGATTGAGGAGGCCATTGCAACACTTTACATTGGAAGACAAATACAGAATCCATGACACTCGCAGACACAACGAATTAGAATGTCTAACATTCTTGGGCAGAATTGAAATGGTTTTGCAAGGAGAAATCAACTTTTGGGAAATATGCAACCCCCTAGCTCTTGCAAATCCAGAAGAAGAATTGGTTAACATGGCAGCCAAGGCCTTCAAGGAGTTGATACAAGAACACTTGAACAGTAAGGATGGGCTAAGACAAGAAGAGATATTGATGTCTAGTTGGTGTAGGGTTCATAATGCACCTCACTCAGAATTTATTTTCGCATCATGTGCAAACATCATTACCCAAGTCAGGAGTAGTTTGAACAAGAAAAAGTAGCCAACTCTCAATGAAAAGAAATTATCCACTGAGGCAAGAGGGTAGTTTTCATTTGGAGGACAACACATTGAAACTAAACCAAGAAATTCTACAGAAGTAAGAGTTGGGTCAACTGACACTAAGGTTGAGAATCAAAAGGAAGGAGTTGGATTCCTTGGGACAACAAGGAGCCTTGATGAAAGTTTAGCTAGAAGAGGATTAGAGGACCTTTTCTCCATAGGTGAAGAGCAATCCTCTGCTTAGGAAGAAGAATAACTAATATTTGAAAGGCCATACACATAAGATGAATTGATATAATTTGCAACAATATGTGTTGGGAAAACCAATGTAGATGTTGAAAACTAGAAAGAAGAGGCTTAAAGCATTGGGGCAGCAAAAAATATTTATGAAAGCTTAAGTGAAATGGGATTCCAAGACCCATTCTCAATGGATGAAGGCAATCAAACCTTTGAAAAGGAAGATTTTGAGGAGTGGGAACAATTACAAGTGGAGGCAGTCCACCATCACACTTTCGTCCTAGTTAATGACGAAGACCTAGTGGTGGAAAGATATAACTAACTCGTGTCAAGAATCCTAAGGGATTGGTTAGAGCTAAGATACCAGATAGATTTGGAGGTGTTGTTCCTACCAAGTTGGTGCAGGCTCCATGATTCGACACATTTTGAGTTCATGTGTGAGTTATGTCAAGAGGCTATCATACAAGTTAAAGAACAAGTGGAGCAACCAAGTGCATTGCATCTTGCAATTGCTTCCAGAGTTGAGCCAGAAGTCCAAGAATCAGAACCAAGTGATGAATTACCTGAGGGCAGCCCCCAAGAAGGAATTGGGGCAGCAAAATAAGGAGAACAACATAGTCCTGAACCTCTTAATGATGAGGAAAATCAAGTGGGAGAGTTGTCCATTGATTATCAAGAATCTTTCCCTCTTGAAGAGAATTTATACATGATGGATGACAGGATTTATGGGGAATCCTTGGAGGGAAATCACATACTAAATTTTGGTCCCCTTGAAGAGGTATCATCAATTGATGACTTCTTTTTGTTGGTAGCTATACTTTAGAGGTATGCCAGTGCTAAGGAAGAATACATTTTAGAGGATGGTAGTGATGAGGACATGTACTACCTAAACCTCTGAATGGTGAAACATTAGAGCTCCCAAATTGGGAAAGGGACTCCACTTTCATCTATGGTGACGATGAACAAGAGGAAATGGATAAGCATCTAGATGAGCTATATGGGTTGCAAGGAGAAGAAGACCAAGCCATAGATTTCTTGGAGGCTAACCACAAAGATGATATTCCCTACCAACTACAGGCCGCAACTGGGGATCTTTCCTCCTTTCCTATTGTTGATCCTCCTACACACTCCAAGATCTATAATAGGACAGATTTGTCCATGTCATGTTTTTATAACATGAAACATAAAAATATTGAAGTCAACACTAGGGAAATGAGATGGGACAACATGTTTCCTTTTGAGGATAGCAATCAAGTAGACATCGAGACTGCAAAGCATCAACGAGAGGAAGTGTATCTCCTTGAAGAACAACCGATAGAGGCTACGGGTCCCACTAGTAGCTTGGAAGAGGTGTTTGTTGTCTCATTCTCCCAACCTTGTGCAAACTCAAGATTAGGTACAAGGTTCCTTGCATTTAAAAAAAATTCTTCACAATGCGTACTGCCTGATCAATTTGATTGTGATTTATAGATTTGTAATGCAAGAGGGATGCTACACCATCCATTGCATCCACCCAAGGCTACCAATGCAATGACTAACAATGTAGTGCTCACTCTTGATTGTCAAATGTTGCCACCTTCGCATGGAGACATCCAAGTTCTATCTTTCCTTGATCCTATGAATACTCATAGCCACATTTACCATTTTGATTATGGGAACTTGGGGAGACAGATTTGTTTATGGATTAATCATGGGTTTCATGAGCCACCTCAACTATTGATTTTTCCTGAAGTGGTTATTGGATTTGAATACTGCAACATTGAACTTCATTTTT
>VDFB02105785.1:14052703-14085410 GCA_007258455.2 Sequoia sempervirens
ACTTGTGTTGGGAGCGAAGATGAATATGTTTTGAGGTTAATACCGACAAAGTTAGTTTTAATTTGAAATGGGGTTTCGACCGACCTAATTGGCGTATGTAAATGTATATGATATATATATGAAAACACTTTTGAGAAGTTGAATGGATGATTGAAGGCAAAAAAAATAGAGTGTGCGGGTGAAAGAATGAAGTGGTAACAGTCAGAGTGATCAAGGACTGCTATTTGGTGTGAATGTGTGAAACCATACATGAACGAGTAGTCAGGATTGTTGAGTACACTTATAAAGAAGTGTTTTGTATTATGTGCTTCATTGGAACTAAACTCCAACACAAGGAAGGTGCATTCTATCTCAATTCACCTCTTGGCAGTGAGCCATACTCTGTTTTGTAAATTACTTCAGGCTGTGAACCTTCAAGGATAGTGTGTCCTGGTAGTGAGCCCTTGCAATATTCTATATCTGGGTATATTATATTGTGAGCTAACCCTCATCGTGTTTTTTCCCATTTTGGGTTTTCCACATAAAAATATTGGTGTTCATGTGTGTTGTTATCTTGTTTTGATTTCATGATTTCACTTGTTACAGTTAGAGTTGTGTTATTGCTTGGATGAATATTATGTAAATGGTTTAATGGAATATTGATTCACCCCCCTCTCAGTATTCTAGGTGTTCAACAATTGGTATTAGAGCCTATTTCCTTTTAAGAAGTCTAACAGCTTGAGGAAGGTCTTGAAATTCAAATACATGACAAATAATAAATTTCCTATTCCTATGGAAGAGATTCCTGCTGAACATTTTGAAGAAGATTGTATCCTAGATAATAATGGTGAACTTGAAATTGCTCTTGAAGATCTTGACAGGACTGAAGGAGAAAATAAATATTTGAAGAAAATCCTCAAGGAAGCAAATGAGTGCATCAAGAAACTGAGAGAATAAATCAAGAAATTCAAAGAAAGACATAGAGAAGTCAGTGATCAATTGAAGAAAGCAAATGAGGACATCACCAGACTGAGAGAGCAAGTGGAAGAAAAGAGAAGATTTGAGGACTATCAGAAAGTTGAAATTCAGAGCAAGGTTGATAAATGTACAAATCTTGAACAAGAACTAGTAACTTTAAGATTAGATCTGGAGAAAGCAAGATCTCATGAGGACAAATTCAAAACAAGTTCTACAAGGCTGGATGAACTGATTGCAATACAAAAACCTTCTAAGGACAAAAGTGGTTTGGGACTTGAAGAAGGACAAAGTTCAAAAGCAAATCAATCCCCTAGCATAGTTGACAATCAAAGGAAGACTCAAGGCAATGGTAGACAGATCAAGAATTAAAGAAGCAATACCGGAAGGACTCCTATTAGACAACCTAATGCTCAAAGGTACTTATCTTTTAATGGTATATGTTATTCATGCAATAGATTTGGACACAGAGAAAAAATATTGTGGAAATAAAATAAAACAGAATGATAGAATGAATTAGAATAATTTACCATTCACCGGTCAATGTTTTAAATGCAAAAGAATTGGACATAAAGCCATAGAATGTAGAAGTCAGATATTGAACAAGATGATCTATCCCTTCAAACGCTATTGTTATCATTGCAATTTTTTTGGACACAAGGTTGACCAGTGTAGATATAGATTGAATAAAGGACAATTTGGATGGAGGAATGTTGTTTATCATATTTTTAGAAAACCGAGACACTTTTCCAGAAACTATAGAAGTAGAAATATGAAAAGAGACTATCCAGTAAAGAGATATGAACCAATCACTAAGGTTGATCCGGTAGAGGTTAAGAAGGAAATGGAAAGGATCTAGAAGAAGAAAGGAGAATCTGAAAAGCAAGGAGAATCAAAAGTATCAATTTCATCTGTGTTGTCTTCTAATGCATATAATTTCATCAAAAATCAAACCTAGGAAGTGGCTTAGGGGGAGAAATATCAAAAAATTTAATATCCCCCTATTGGTATATGGTGTCATGTCATGACACAAATGCATTTATTTAAGGTGATGAACTCAAAACTTCATGTGAAAGGAATTTTAGGTGCACATGTGCAAAGAAGGAACTTTGCAAAGCTTGAAAAGATGGAAGTACAGAAATTCTAAGGACATCTACTTGTGATCTGATGCATTTATTGCTAAAGCAAATGAAATCAAAGAAATAAATTTAAGTGTGTTAAGGAAAATTCATTCGATGAAAGACATTTGTGGAAGAGAAGAAGCATGTAGAGCAAGCTTGAAGTTTCCAGAGCATTTCCATACTGCAGAATTTCAATGTTTGGCTTTGGTGTGTAGGAAAAAGGTAATTAACTACCATTATACGTTATTCCCTTTGAATTATTCATTGAATTATGTTGAATGTAATGGATACACCTCGAGTCGTAGATAATTTAGAGAGACTAGAACAACAGTTTAAGAAGTATCTTGCTAAAACCTTAGAACTCGACCCCTTGGGTGCAATTTTGGAAGTTCCTCTTGGTGTTATCCCTATTGAAGATATTGGGATATATATTCATAGAAAATTGGAAGAGCCTACTTATGAAAAAGCACACATATTATGGTTTGAAGAGTTAATTGGAGATGACTACACCCTAAAAACGAAACACAACGTGCTTACGGAGATGAAATTAGATGTGTGGGATCAATTTCCAAACTTTAGCAATGAAGAGAGATGCATTAGATTGGAACTTAGAAAATTTCATGATCAGTTTGTGTGGCTTGACAATTCGTATATGATATCGAAAGAAGCAATTAGAGACATTATTGGTTTTTCTTCCTCCAGATCTACTCGTACATACAATTTTGACAAAGGAAAGAGTTTGACAAAGAACATAGGTACTGAAATCAATAATCTGGCAGTTCAATATGCAAGTTTGATTATTTCACACCTGATTTTTGGTCACAATGATGTTTCCACCACCGCAATTGACTTAGCTTTAGAAATGGTTGAGAAAAGGATTGAATATGATCTTTGTGAGTTGCTCCAGAAACAACTATTAGAGAATCTAAATGATATCAAGAAGAAGAAATGGACATTTAGGTATGGAACTTTAATTATATGCCTAATCTTCTACTTTATGAGAGAAGTTCTTGGAATAAGAGAATTTGTTTGGGTAAATGCCAAACCGGTTACACATCAGATCAAATAACTAATAGGAAATATTAGAGATTTGGATGCACAAGGAAATTCCCTTGCCGCATTCTTTGGAAAATTCTAGAGAAGAATGAATAGAAGATGGAGAATTCCAAGAGAACTAGTCACAAAATATAAGAATGACATAACATTTCTGGTATCCACTAATTACTGCATTATCAAGGAAATTGAACTAAGAAACTTATGGATTGCTGAGTTGGGCTATGAGATTGAAAAGGATTATGCTGGCTAGTTGTATTGAAATGCTAATTAACAGCCCTCGAGATCCCATCAGACCAAGATTTGGAACCTATACTAAAGTGGCTCTAAAAATTCTTGAAAAATCAAAAGGGATCTTCGATAAGTCAATTACTGCCTCCAAAGAAAAGAGAAATTTCACTGAGGTCCATGCATTTTTTTCTCAAATAGAGCTCGCTCCAGGGAGACCTAAGCAACTAGCTAGGAGAAAGGTACATCTTCGGATGGTTCGTAGAACTATCTTTGATTCCTCACAGTCCATTGGGGAAAGCACAAATACTTTGTTTGACTCATTCAAAGAACTGAAAACTCAAGCAGTAAGTGAAATGGTTACTTGGTTCAAAGAAAAAGGTTTGTTGGAAATTGACGATAGATGCAAGTCTACACACAACATTGCACTTGAGAAACTTAAAGAGGTTCAAGAGTGAAAAAGAGGCCAAAAATATATTCTCATTTTGTTGGACATGGCCTGATGTGATTCAAAGATTCAAGGTTTTTGAGGACACAATTGAGACACAAATAAAATATGCTCCCAACACCTGTAATCTAGCTCTAGATCTGGATGATCTAACTTGGTACGGCTTAACAAGGCTGCATGAAGAATATCTCACATTACACAAAGAGAAAGGAGAAATGATTGAACAATATGGGAAGCTTAGAGATCTAATAAAGGTTAAGTCCACACCTATCTACTATTCTCTTTCTCTGGATGACAAGATTGTAAACTCAAATGTCTCTCTCAGGACTCTGGTTGAAGGAAAGGACATCCTAGTTAATCTTAATTATCTATGCAGAGCCCTGACAGAAGCAAAGAAGCTTTGAGATGAAGGAAAATCCTCTTGGACAGATACTCTTCACAAACTTCAAGGGATAACCACTTCTGGTTGGTTGCTCATAAGTACTATCTTGGATATACTTCTAAGGGGGAGTATTCAAGTATGCAAAGGAAATTGTTAAAGCATTTGGTATATTTCATCCTTTTCCATTGATGTCAAAGGGGGAGAGAAAGTACCATGTGAAAAGAAGAATTTTTGGGGGAGAGAGATGAAAAGTTGAGGACTTTGATGGTTTTCACATCATGTGTTTCCATCAATGACAAAGGGGGATATTGTTGGAAATTGGAATATTTTCACTGATGTCAACATTTACATCAATGTTGCAAAGTGGAAGATTATTATTGATGCTAATAAATGCTCCAGTAATAATAGTTCAAGCTATATTTATCTTGTACTAAATTTTTTGTTGATCTGGTATTTTGATCCAGATTATCTCATTTTGTAAGATTCATTCAAAAGCTAATAATATGTTCTATCTTGACATCATTTTCATCCACTTACAAGATTTTAGTTGGCTTGGTTATATGATTGGAAAGTACAGTTAGCAGAAGTTTGGTAAACAGTGTTTAGTTTTGTTGATCTATTTTTTTTTTCTGGATTCCATCATAATGAAAGATAACATTATAATATTTTGTACATTGATTCGTGATTGAGAGATTCATCTTACCTCAAAGTTTTATGGTGATATATGAATGCATACAGAAGATATGAATAACAATGTTTTGTTCTAAGGATTACAGTAAAGTTCTGTATAGTGCATTGATGTGGGAGATTCCACATATTCTCATGATTAACTATTTTGCCTTGCAGAGTTGAAGATAAGTTATTTGATGTTGTCTAAAGGAGAATTTGATGTGTTAATAAGTATTGGTGTTACATGTTTGGCGAATTATATATACATTTGAAATATTTGATGTTTTAGGTTTAACTTTGGTCAACCTAATTATGCATTGGTGTTAAGGAGTTTAAATATGTGTTACAAATGCTAAATGGATTTAACTTATGTCCATGTCGACTGATATTGTATATGGCATGCACTTGTGTTGGGTGTGAAGATGAATATGTTTTGAGGTTAATGCCAACAGAGTTAGTTTTGATTTGAAATGGGGATTTGGCCAACCTAATTGGTGCATGTAAATGTATACGGTATATATATGAAAACACTTTTGAGAAGTTGAATGGATGATTGAAGGAAAAAAAAGTAGAGTGTACGAGTGAAAGAATGAAGTGGGTAAAGTTAGAGTGATCAAGGACTGCTATTTGGTGTGAATGTGAGAAACCATATGAATGAGCAATCAAAATTGTTGAGTACACTTACAAAGAAGTGTTTTGTATTATGTGCTTCATTGGAACTAAACTCCAACACAAGGAAGGTGCATTCTCTCTCAATTGGCCTCTTGGAAGTGAGCCATACTATGTTTTATAAATTACTTCAGGATGTGAGCCTTCAAAGACAATGTGTCTTGGCAGTAAGCCCTTGTAATATTCTATAGATCCGGATATATTATATTGTGAGCTAACCCTCACCGTGGTTTTTCCCATTTTGTGTTTTCCACGTAAAAATATTGGTGTTCATGTGTGTTGTTATCTTGTTTTGATTCCATGCTTTTACTTGTTGTTACAGTTAGAGTTTTGTTATTGTTTGGATGGATATTATGTAAATGGTTTAATGGAATACTAATTCACCCCCCTCTCAGTATTTCATGTGTTCAATAGTGACACTACTACTTGCGTCTTCTCATTACTTGGTTCACTAACACCTATCCTTTATGTGCATCCTATTTAAAAAAATGTGGGTCCCATTTTTTTCCCTAGTTTTTTGCACCAACCATGGAGATGGAAAAACATTTCATATTACTTGTGATTATCACTAGATAAGGTACCCATCATATAAAACTATTAATAGGATTTTCACAACTCACTAAACCTTTCAAGTCAATGGATTGTGACATCTATTGCCTCCATTCCACTAGAAAAAGTTAGTCCAACTTGGTATGGGGTAGCTCCTAATATCTATCACCTACATGGTAATGGTAAAATTTAGCTAAGCCCTATCATACCAAAGGTATATATTGGCATCCATCACCTTCGTGCGACTAGTGACAATTGACTAGACCCTAAGATATAATAGTTAGCTCTTGGAATCTATCACTTGCATGCTATTGGTGGCAACCAACTAACTAGTCATGTATCATAACATGGACACATCCTAGAATCTTCACCTCCATCCTACTAGTGAAAGCTAACTAATCTTAGAGAAACAATGGATAAGACTTGGCATCTATCACCTACATGGTATTGTTGACATTCAACTATTTTCTCCTATGTTAGACTTGGTTCTAACATGTGGGGCCATCTTGTATCCAAGTACACATGATTAAAATTCACTGGGTAGGTTGACTTGGTTACATACCACAATAAGTGATCCGTAAATCTATCATAGAGTCCTATAGGTCTTGCCAGGGTAATTTTATCAACATACAAATAACACGTTGAACCCACATGAGCTATTTTGTATTCAAGAACATATACATAAAAAAATAACACTCATAAAGTAATAAAGGTCTATTCACTTTAAGGTAAGTGAACAAAGATGGGGGACCAAAAAGGCCAAATTTTTTTGTCCATTATCCATATAACACAAGCACATTATAACATGCTCACATTTATCACACTTGCATTATGGCTTGATCACTACCAAGCCATAATGTGAGCATATTATAAGAAAAGTGTGTTATAAGACAATCATCTTATAACACACTTGCATTATGAAAAAATATTGATTTTTAAACTATTTTTTATATTTTTCAAAATATGCTCGCATTATGAAAAACATAAAAATAATCTAAAATCATGTGATTTAAACTATTTTTTTTCATAACACGAGTTCATTATAATTTTCCTTGGAAATTACCAACCCTTAGGGTTAGATTTGTCTTGGGAATCCAACCGAAAGGGTTGGACTTACATGTCAATGCCCAAAAACATGTTTTCTATAAAATATAGAAAAACACTAAAATGTCAATTTTGTTCTCCATAAAGTTTGCATGTCTTTCAATGTTGATCTAAAAAATATCACAATAACATCAAGCTCTCTTACATTTCTAACCATGTGATTCTTTATATATATTTTGAATATATTAAGGTTTTGATCTTTATTTTCTTTTGTTGGTGTTTTTCTTTTTTGTTGAAAAACTACATTTAATATTTTTAGAGTCATTTTTTATATATTCATCCATATTGAAAACAAGTTACATTTTTACATTATGGACTCTATTCTATAGACATTAAAAAAAAAATCAATTTTTCAAAAACATTAGGAGGGAGTACATTCAAATTTTTAATTTTCAAGATGTGTCTACTTTGAAAATTAGTAAAAAATCATATATTCATTAAAAATTAATAGAAAAATTAAGCATAAACTATATGATGTTACTTAATTTTCCACCGAACTGATTTGTAAAATATTGTAAAAAAATGAACATTTTAGGGGGAGCACACCACATGTTATGTCATTTTTTCTAACAAAAATATGAGTATTTTGTGTGCTCCCCTTATTTGAACCTCTTTATCTCCACCACTTAAAGTATATTTAGAGCATCATGACTCTTATTATTGTCAAATATTCAAATTTTGAGTGTGACTATCTTCAATTTCTCATCCAAGAATATTTTTTATTAATTTCAAAAAAATGGTCACTTAAGTCCTCCTTTTGGTCCCCCATTTTCATGCACATACCCTTTATTTAATTGTTATTCAAAAACATGTTATTTATTAGGTAGAAATTAACTCATTACATAGTAATATTAAACAATAGCCCACTTTTGAATACTTGACACTTTTATAAATATCAATCATAAAACTAAATATACCATTATCCACCCAACAAATATAAAGATAAACATCATACTTTATTCGGTAATCCTTACTACTAGTTGGCCATATTTAGCAAATGAATTCAAAGGAATTCCAGCTTAAACTCAACATAGATCTAGGTGTATATATTTATAGTAGTAAACTATACATATTGTTGAAAACAAGGTGAAGTGAAGATAGAATATGAGCTTATACAAGTGAATTTAGATCTGAAAATAAGATTACTAAATCAGATTTAAGTATGTGATTGTAACATTCTCCATAATAGAAAAATCAAAAAATAAATTATGAAACCATATTTACATGGAGAAACCCTTTCAGGAAAAAACTCTACAAGAGAAAAGAGGGTAAATTATTTATTATTAATCCTCACAAGAGAGATACACCATAATACACTTCACTACTAGTCTCTGATCAACTTGACAACACCCTATTACCTACAAGAACTCAACTCAATTCTACCACTCAATGGTACCAATTTATAGAACTTGTGGGAAGTAAAACCAAAAATGGTAAATCAAAACAAGAGGTACAAAATCACTTGCAAAAAACCACACCCCCTTCTTGGACAACCAAAATTCATGATAAATATTATATATAATTCATAAGGCTCCAACATGGATGCCTAGCCCATAGCCTATCCACTTTTGTCTTTTTGGATGCTCCAATGACTCTTTGCTTCCTGATGGTCTACCAATGGACAACCTTTTTTCTCTAATCTTGGGCACCCCATCCTTGACCTTTTATATTCCCAAAGTGGAAATCTAAGAGATATTTTATCCATTTTGATGTGTAACCTCAATCAATATTAAATCATCTATTTAAAATATTATTACATGTCAATATTTAATAAATTTCTCTCATATCCCCTAGAACACATTTTGAGGAATGTGGAGACATATGAATGAAATAGGATTACAAGGTTAATGTCACCTATCCTAACATTCTCCCATTTGACATTATACATTGTAGTTCCATCCAAGAGATACAAAAAATAAACCAAGTATAGTGATCAAGGCCCATGGCCTTCCTACACCAAGATAACTTATTCGTGGTCACTAGCTTTGTAAGAGAATTTTCAATATTATCCAAAGTATCAAAATTTTCAATCAATACTTTACCATTCTCAACCATCTCTTGCATAAAGTGATACTAAAAATAAAAATGCTTTGTACAAGCATGATACATAAGATTTTTGGTCAAGCAAATAGCACACTGATTGTCACATCCAATCCTCACTGTCCTACAATCAAAACCAATACAAATAACAAGTCTTTGTAACCATACCACCTCCTTAGAGACATGCGTAGCAGCCATATATTCTGCTTCAATGGTGGAAATTGCAATTTAGGATATCTTACTCATCCAAAGTTCACTACACCTCCAAACAATATAAATGCATAGCCACTAGTGGACCTTTGACTATCCAAGTCACCTACCCAATCTTCATCAACAAATCTATGTACGTCCAATGACTTGACTACATCATCAATAACATGATAAACCAAAAAATAATTAGAAGTACCTCACAAATATCTAAACAACCTCTTAACAAAATTTTAATTCTCTCTACTAGGGTTAGACATAAACATGCTTAGAACTGCCATTGCTTGGGCTATATTTTCACTAGTACAAACCATTGCATACATCAAACTACCAACAAAAATAGCACAAGGAACCTTATACATATCCTCAAAATCATCATCAAAATTAGGACACATATCTAAGTTCAACTGGAAATGAAATACTAATTGCATTATAGTTAAATGCATATTAAACCTTTGGAAAATGGTATCAACATAATTACTCTAACTTAACCAAAGCTTTTTATGACTCTAATCTTTGTTGATATCCATCCCAAGAATATATTTTGCAGCCCCCAAGTTCTTCATATTGAATGTGTTAGAAATATGTGTCTTGAGCTCACTAATCATCACCTTGCTATTACCAATAAACAACATATCATCAAAATACAATACAATAATCAATATATGATCATCAATAACCTTAATATAAACACAATGATCCTCCTCAATCCTAATATAACTCACCTTCAATGCAAAATCATCAAACTTGTTGTACCACATCATGAGTGATTGTTTTAAACTATACAAAGATCTCTTCAACTTGCAAACCAATTGATCCTTTCCTTTCACAATAAAACTGTTAAGGTATCGCATATAAATTTCCTCCTCAAGATCCCCATGCAAAAAAATAGTTTTAACATCTATTTTCTCTATCTCAAAATCACAAGCAACAAAAATAGATAATATGAATTGAATAGAAGTCAATTTAGCAATAGGAGAGAAAATTTCACTGAAATCAACTCCCTCTCTCTAGGAGTAGCCCTTAGCCACCAATATGGCCTTGTACCACTCTAATTGATCATCTACACCAAATTAATTTTTAAATACCCACTTGCAACCAATGGGATTCCTTGCTTCCAAAAAACTAACAAGATCCCATGTGTCACAACTATTCAAAGCAATTATCTCGTCCTACATGACCTGCAACCAAGACTCACTTTCCTCCAAAGAGAGAGCCTCCCTAAAAGATCTAGGTTCATTGCTAGTACTCAACAAAGAAAACACACAATGGAAATCAAATGGGTTATACATGTCAACTTGATTTTGTTTCCTTGTGGATCTTCTCAAGGTAAGAGCAATGGTCTCTACATGTTCTTCTTCTTCTATGTGTTCATATTGCACATCCTCTAAACTCTTTGAACCTTATTCTTCATCCTCATATCCATCTAATTGTTCTTTCACATGTGCATATTTTTCCTTCTCATTCTTTGTCTCAAAGTGTATTGTCTTTGTCTTATCTTTCTCCTTTGGTTGTCCTTCTCTTGAGTAAGCTCTAAAATCCTTTAAATTCACATATCTAGAAAATATTATTTTATGGGTTTGAGGATTCCAAAGCTTATAACCTTTTATATTCTCACTATAACCAACAAAGATGCATTTTTGTACTTTTGGATCCAATTTAGATTGCTTCTCTTAAGAAACATGAACAAAAGACTAACAACAAAATCCCTTAAGTGTGAAACAAAAGGTTGTCTACCTATCCACACTTCATAAGGAGTTTTATCAACAAGAGATGAAAAAGGAATCTATTAATCAAATAACAAGTAGTATCAATAGATTTTTCCCAAAAACATCTATCAATCTTAGCACCACTCAACATACTCCTAGCTCTTTCCATCAAGGTTTGGTTCATTCTTTCTGCTACCAATTTTTTTTGGGAGTATAAGGAGTACTCTTCCGTCAAAGAATACCTACATGCTTACAAAATTCATCGAATTCCCTAAAATAATATTCAGCCCCCATTGTCAAATCTCAACACTTTTATCTTTTAATCTAATTGCTTCTCAAAGAAGGCCTTAAATTTATTAAACTTAGTGAAGAATTCATATTAGAATGCATAAAATAAATCCAATTGTATCTTGAGACATCATCAATGAAAGAGACATAATATATTAAGATTTACCCAAAGGTTCAATATCTATTGGTCCGTATACATTTGAATGAATGATCTCTAATATTAACTTTTCCTTATTAGTTTCATTAGGAAATGATGATCTATTATGTTTACCAAACACACAATGCTCATAGAAATCATTTTTTCCAACAAAATAATAGATTTATCATCAACCATATTTTTTTATTAAGAATGGTCTTAAGACCTTTTTCACCAATGTGACCCAATCTATGGTGCCACAACATACATGCATTCTTATTTCCAATTGCATTGGAAAAGTTACCAAAAGTAGAGTCATTTAACCTAAACAAAGCACCGATCTGACATCCTTTAGCTATCATCAAACTCCCTCTTACCAACCTACAGGATGAAATATGCTAACCAATTTTTTCGATAATTTAACACAACATAACCAGCAATAGTTGATTGGATTAGCGTTAGCATCAAACTGAAAACTGAACTTGAATTGAAGAACTACTCAACGTCAAGAATGTGCACTCAAGATCCCACTGAGGGCGAGGTGCTAACATATGACGGAGTGTTAAAGATTGAAATTATGAAATGATAGGTGGATAACCAGCCATGAGAAACAGTTCCACACTACCACCAAACAGTGGGGGGAAAAGATTACAATAGAAAACAATTCATCCGCTGCGGCGGGCATCCACAGAACTGTGGGGATTCACCACTATGAGTGGGTATAAGATATTACAATCAATTTAACCACACTGGCGGTAAACCATCCAGGGGACTTATGTGAGAAGATACAGAAAGAAATTGCAGCAATTAAAACTGGAACAGTACTACTGTTTACAGTTTGTACAAATGAGAAATAAGCTGCAAATTACATAGGAAATACAATAATCTTCAAACACAAGATTAATAGATGTTTTTCAATGATTGTTTAACTCTCTAACAGCTGATAATAAATCAGAAATCAGAACTTCTAAAGTCTGATACAAAAACAGTAAACTGGACATATCAATCTGCAACTATGAGAATCAATGAAATGTTCATAACTCACTCAATTCTCCTCTGAATCACGTGAAATAAGTTGCAAATGCTCCCTAGAAGACTGGCGCCCAAGATGCAATCCGGAAACAGCCACCAAAGACTCCAGATTATTTGGCACAAATTCCAATGCACCTCTAGATGGTACGGCCTTCACCAAAAATCGATTTTGCAAGATAAAATTAAATGCTTGGAATTAAATTCCAATACTTTGTGGAAAGTGGCGCCTTGAGTCAACAGATGGATGGCCACAGTACCCAGAACAAAATAAAATTCACTCCAAAAGATATGAACAAAACTCAGCTTCAGCTGTAGCAAAAACCAAGAGCTCAAACTGTGAAAATACTCCAAAATTCATTAATCTTTGATGCTCAATCTGCTAGTCTGATGTTGAGAAGCAGCAATGTAGCCAACTAGGTGTTATATTGCAAACACGAAATTGGATGAAAGGCTAGGAGGTAGACATCCTCGAAGCAATATGTCAATTGTCATTTCGACAGCATAACTTTAGCATAATTTTCATGGATGAAATGCTGGAGCAAAGACCTTCAATAAATAAGAGCTCACAAACTCTTCAAATGCCTGAGAAGCAGACCAAAAGACACAGGAGACCCTTCAATTACCAAAAACCATTCAACTTCTCAAGGTGGCGTCCCAAAAGGCCTCAAATAAAAACACTTTATTCAAATAATATAAAAGTGGCGTCCACTTTCAAGATGAGGAAATATTTGAATAAAGAATAAATAAACTTATGATGAAGGCGTACCCTTCATGGCCCCACATTAAAAACAACTTAAGTTATCTCCTTAGGCCAAGGTGGGGGTCAACAGTGAATTAAAACATAATGCCTTTAATTAAATAATTTTCGCCAAATAAAGCTTTCTGAAGACCAAGCCAAAATATAACAACTGCTCCAACTGCAAGGAACTAAGAATAGACAACTGCAACTGCCACAACTAGCATTTACTAAAAATAGTAAATAACATGAAATGCCACAAAACTCCAAGCCAAGAAACCCTAATTTTCACCTCATTCCAGTCTACGGGTTCCGGAATAGACTGATGAACTGCAAGGCTAATCACTGATGAGAAGGGGACATTACACGGACTTGTCAAAATGTCACTTGCATTCTAGAATCATTCAACTTGGATACTAAAAGTAAATTTCTCACAAGTCCTAGAATATACAAAACATTATCAAGATATTTAATCCTCCCATCACTGAAACAAAACTTTACCTTTCCCTTACCAAAAATATTCTTACATTTTTTATCACCAAGGAAAACATCTCCCCCATCATATTCTTTGTAAGTAGTAAACCTCTCCTTGTAAGGAGTCATGTGGTAGGAGAAACCTGAATCAATAAGTCAAGCATCATTACTGATATTGTTAGCTGAAATAAACAAAGCATCAGAATCATCATTGGATGAATTTTTCATGAAGGAATTAACACTCTTTTCTTGTTCTTACACTCCTTCACATGCCCTCTTTTGCCACAATTCCAACACTTTACTTTTCTCTTTATGAGGGTCTTAGAACATCCTTTAGACTTATCTCTCTTTTTATCCCCTTTAGGCCCTTTCTCTTTGGATCTACCTCATACATGCAATGCATCTTGAGAGCCAACATTCATATAATTTCTCCTCATCTCCTCCGAAAGAAGTATGGAAATCATGTTGTCCATCTTTGGTTTTGTATTACCACTAGTTATGAAAAAAAATAGATTTTCCCAAGATTTAGGAAAAGAACAAAGAAAAAAGATACATTTATCTTCATCTTATAATTTAACATATGGCGACGCAAGCTTAATTATAGTCAAATTAAAAGCATTTAAATTTTTTGTAATAGAATCACTATCTTTCATTTTTTTGAAATGTAATCATATTTTTAGATACAACTTGTTAGACAAACTTTTAGTTTGATATATATCACCTATCCTCCACAACTTGTATGTAGTTTCTTCTATGAATAAATTTAAAAGGAAAAAATCCATAAGACACAACTGAATGGTTCCTCATGCCTTCTTATCTTCCAATCTTCATAAGATATTGTAGTTGATTTAATTTCTTGTGAAACTGGCAAGAACTGATCTCTCTTCAAGGAGATCCCCCATCTTTAATTTCCACATCTTGTAGCTCGTTCCATTGAATTTATCAATATCTTGGTGAGAGATATAAGCCATGGTATACAATCCTCTTCAAAAATATGTAATATACCACAAGAAAAAAGCTCCCATTACAACCTAAAAACCTTCAACATTTAAGAGAAAGGTGTCCCCTTCTCAACAAAACCGTTAGCTTGATACCAAATGTTGAAAACAAGGTGAAGTAAAGATACAATATGGACTTATGCAAGTGAACTAAAATCTAAAAATATGTTACCAAATCATATTTAAGTATGTGATTACAATATTCATCACAATAGAAAAATTAGCAAACAAAATATGACATTAGATTTATGTGGAGAAACCCTTTCAGAAAAAAAAAAATCCACAAGAGAAAAGAGGGAAAGTATAATATTAATCTTCAAAAGAGGGATACACCATAATAAGCTTCATTAATTATCTTTGATCAATTTGAAAAAACCATGTTACCTACAAGAACTCAACTCAATACTACCATCCAATGGTACTAATTTATAGAACTTGTAGGAGGTAAAACCACAAATCGTAAACCAAAAAAAGAGGTACATAACCACTTGCAAAAAACCACACCCATTCTTGGAAACCAAAAATTCATGATAAAATTTTAAATAAAATTCAAAAGTCTCCAACATGGGTGCATAGCCCATAGCCTATCCACTTTTGTCTTTTTGGATTCTACAATGACCCTTCTCCTTCCCGATGGGCCACCAACAGATAACCTTTTATTCTCCAATATTGGGTTCCACATCTATGACATTTTATATTCCCAAATTGGATTCCTAGAAGAGAGTCTTTCTCCATTTTGATGTGTAACCTCCACCAAAATTAAATCATCTCTTTAAAATATACTACAATATGCCAGTATTTAATGAATTTCTCTCATGTCAACTAGAACACATTCTAAGGAATGTGGAGAAATATGAATGACATAGGATTACAAGATTAATGTCACTTATTCTAACACATACTTAATAGGAATTGGTCACACTGTTATATTATAATGGATTGATTCTATATCATCATTAAATGAAAGATAAATTCTATAGTCTTATTTATAGCCATGTCATCGATGAAAGAATTCTCATGCACACATCAAGACAAACCACAACTACTATAACTCTAAAATTTTATCTAATATTGAACTAGATTTTGGAAATCCAAACCTAGAAACCTTAAGAAGGTAAGATTGATGATGATAGATTAACTTTTATTGGCTTAGACCCATATAGCGGGGACACATTAATTGGAATGTGAGTTCATTGCCATCTAATGTAGACTTCAACCTTAAGATGAGGTATAGGGAAGAATGATCAAGTTTAAGAACAACCCCAAATCTTGGAGCTATTCTCTAAAATTCTCCTCTGTAGACTTGGGTCATAGGGGCTCGTCTTTTTCCTAAGGATTACTTACCCACTTTTAAATGGAATCAAAGTTCCATGTTCTCCTAATATTTCAACTATCAAAATAAAAAATTATCAATAGAAACATAGTTAGGTACTTTATAGAGGTTATAACCCAAATATGGTGTTTCTAAATATGATCATTTGATATCAATCTAGAAAACTCTTTTAGTCATGTAATAGTATACCATAATGAGTATATATTTTCTAATGATATTTATAGTATAACATTAGCCAAATTGAGGTCACGAATCTACCTTATTGCTAACCATTTTCTAATTTTATCAAAAGGATCTAGAACTGCATTAGATGCAACTTAGAGTAGTATTAACATTGATTCCTTAGTGGAACAATTTTGTGAGTATGACAAGTTTATAGTGATATATATACTTTATTTTGTTAATAGACATGTCAAATATTTTCCTTTCACCATACATAGTAAAGTAATAATGTCCATATTCCTCAAGGATGTGGTATTTATCAAACTTCTTATATATAATAATAATTCTTACATTTAATCATATTATACAAGATGACCAATAAATACTACCATTTAATTTGGTTTTAGTTATAAAGAATCATAGTCATAGTTAAACATAATGGCAACTTAAATCCTTTATTATTAATATCAAAAACATCTCACATAGATGTTAGAATATGTCTCTTAATAATATATTAACAAGAAATCACCTACATTGAACCTACTCTTTTTGTATTTAGTTCAACATAAAATAAGTTGCAATATAAGCAAACATAACATATATAGACTCCCCATAGATGTAATAGAGGATTCTACAATGATAATGTCACATACCTATCCCCAACATGTAAGATAAGATAATTGTGTCATTCACACAAGCATAACAAGCGTAAAATCAATCCCTTGTTTGTTTTTTTATGTTAGATTATAAGAATAATAATAACATCAAGCATTATCTTTTTCTATTAGTGAATAGTGATATAACATTCCACTATCCCATTGTGATGTGGAAAAAAGAGATCCTAGACCTAGTGAATAGATTAATAAGATCAATCTTTCTTCTCATCAGCATTAAAAGCCAATCCAAAAAAGTGATAAGATTGGTTAACAACCTAAAAGGAGAGACAATCTACCCTAGACTTGGTTTTTTTGTTGCTTTGAAAATTGATTGGATCTAATGTGAATTAATTGACCTATTTAACTATGCAACCTAATTTAAAAATACATTTTTTTTGCATAGACAAAACTAAAAATTTGTCGACTAAAGATAAATCTGATAAGGGTAGAGTTTTGTGTACTTGTTCTTCAAATTTAGAGCTGAATTAGGAGGTCAAGGGTGTTGTAACCCTTGACTAAGAAGTGTAGATCCTAATCTACAACTTCCTGGTCTAAAAGCTACAAGTCTACACTATGTTCTTTCACTCTTCAAATTGTCATCTCTAGACATGAACCTACAAAATCGTTGCAAAGAGGGGGAAAGGGGTGGCTATATAGGAGTTTGTCTTGGTCAAACCCATATTTTGGTATTTCTACCTCCACGAACAACCGATTGGTTGCCTGATAAAATGTGTGCTCCTAAACTTAAGTGTGTCTAAGAATCTAATGAGCTAAAATGATAAAAATCCTACTCAAATGTGTTAGAGAAAGATTCCTAAATGACATGAACAAGATCAACCCAAGAGAAAGTCAAATACCCTAGGGAAAATCCAAATGCATAAATACCTTTCTTAAGGTAGCAAATAGATCAAATTTTGAAGATGAGAACACTCTAAAAACAAGTCATTAGGTGCTTGAAAGAAGCCAAATCTATCTCCAAAACCTAGATTCCATCACATCCTTCCATTGGCATCAAACTCCAATCATTGTGCTAACTTGAATAATTTTGAAATTCACTTTTTAAATCCATTAAAATGGATGTATTTTGGCATAGCCTAGCTATATTTATAATTGCTTCTTCTCTAATTCGAAATAATAATTAATGTTAATATAGTGGAATCTAGGAATAAATTAAAGTGTAGGCTGACTCATTTAGTTTTAATTTTTTAGATTAATTTATCTCCAAGTCCCAGGTTTGAATTTGTTGGGATACAGTGACATTAACCTTGTAATCCTATGTCATTTGTATGTCTCCACATTCCTTGGAATGTGTTCTAGTGGATATGAGAGAAAAATATTAAATTTTGGCAATATTGTAAATATTTTAAAGAGAGGATTTAATTTCGATGGAGGTTATACATCAAATACAAATAAGGAATCTATATTAGGCATCCATATTGGAATTTGGAAGGTCTTGGATGGGGCATCCAAGATTGGAGATGAAAAGGTGTCCATTGGTGTTCCATCAGGGAGCACAAAGGTCATCGAAGCATCCAAAAAGTCAAGAGTTGGATAGGTCATGTGAGATTCTTATACTTCCAATTAATATTTTATTATGTATTTTGTGTCCAAGAAGAGGGGAATGGGTTTTTTCAGGTGATTTTGTACCTTTTTTTTTGGTTTACCATTCATGGTTTTACCTCCCATAATTTCTATAAATTGGATCCATGGGATGATAGTTTCATATTGAGTTATTTACGGGTGACAAGGTGTTTCCGAGTTGATCAAAGATTAGTAGTGAAGTGTATTATTGTATACTCTCATTCAAAAAATAATAGTATACATTTCCTATTTTCTCATGTGGAGTTTTTCCCTAAAACGGTTTCTCCACATAAATATAGTGTCACATTTTGTTTGTTATTTTTTATATTGTGATGTATGTTGCAATCACATGTTTAAATCTGATTCGGTAATTTTATTTTCAGATTTGAATTCACACATGCATAAGTTCATATTGTAGACTTCCTTCACCTTTTTTTTTAACATTTGGTATCAAAGCTAATGATTTTGTTGAGAATGAGACACCTTTCTCTTAAGTGTTGAAGGATTTTTGGCTATAGTGGGAGCTTTTGTTTTATGGTATATTGCATATTTATGAAGAGAATTGTTTACCATGGCTTATACCTCTCACCAAGATATT
Source organism: Sequoia sempervirens (assembly GCA_007258455.2). Lineage (NCBI taxonomy): Eukaryota > Viridiplantae > Streptophyta > Pinopsida > Cupressales > Cupressaceae > Sequoia > Sequoia sempervirens. The sequence goes on from VDFB02105785.1 coordinate 14,071,831, forward strand.
GAGAAATTAAATGGAATATTCCAAGACTTGTGAGGAATTTATCTTCAATATCCAAGTTATATGATTCTAAAATGCATGTGAAATTTGACAAGTTTGGTTGTAGGTTGGTAAGAGGGAGTTTGGTGATAGCTAAAGCATATCATATAGGGACTTTGTTTAGGCTAAATGCCTCTAATTTATGTATCTCTTCTAATTTAACTAAAACTAAAAATGCATGTATGTTGTGGCACCATAGATTGGGTCACATTGGTGAAAAAGGTCTTAAGACCATTCTTAATAAAAAGTTGGGTGTCACTATTTTTTATTATTCTGTTGGAAAAAATGATTTATGTGAGCATTATGTGTTTGGTAAATATAATAGATCTTAGTTTCCTAATGGAGCTAATAAGACAAAGAGATTGTTAGAGATCATTCATTCAGATGTATGTGGACCAATGGATGTTGACTCTTTGGGTAAATATTGGTATTATGTCTCTTTCATTGATAATTTCTCAAGATACACAAGGATTTATTTTATGTATTCTAAATATGAATTTTTCACTAAGTTTAAGGAATTTAAGGCCTTAGTTGAGAAGCAATCATATTTTAAGATAGAAGTGTTGAGATCTAACAATGGGGGTGAATATTATTCTAGGGAATTTGATGAGTTATGTAAGCATGCAGGTATTGTTTAGCAAAAGACTATTCCTTACATTCCCCAACAAAATAGGGTAGCAGAAAGAATGAACTGAACCTTGATGGAAAGAGCTTGCAACATGTTGAGTTGTGCTAATGTTGATAGATTCTTTTAGGTGGAAGTGGTTGGTATAGCTTGTTATTTGATTAATAGATCTCCTTTTTCAACTCTTGTTAATAAAAATCCTTATGAAGTGTGCATAGGTAGAAAGCCTTCCGTTTCACACTTAAGGGTCTTTGGTTGTGAGGATTTTGTTCATGTACCTCAAGAGAAGTGATCTAAACTGGATCCAAAAGCTCAAAAATGCATCTTCATTGGTTATTGTAAGAATGTAAAAGTTTATAAGCTTTAGAATCCTCTAAACCATAAAATAATATTTTCTACAGATGTGATTTTCATGGAGTTTAAAAGCTTACTCAGGAGAAGAACAAACAACATACAAATATAATACAAATAAAGTGCACTTTGAGACAAAGATTAAGTGGCAAGAAGATCCACATGTGCAAGAATAATCAGATGGATCTAAGGATGGAGAAGAAGAAGAGGGTTCTGATAGTTTAGAGGATGTACAGGATGAGCACATAGAAGAAGAACAAGTAGATCCCATTAATCCTACCTTGAGGAGGTCCACAAGAAAATGGAATCTAGTTGATAGATATCTCATCAAATTATTGTTGTGTATTTTCTTTTTTGAGTACTGATGAAAAACCTAGATATTTTAGGGAGGCTCTCTCTTTAGAGGAAAGTGAGTCTTGGTTGTAGGCCATGCAGGAGGATATGATGGCTTTGGATAGGTGTGACACCTGGGATATATTAGTTTTCCTGAAGGAAGGAAGCCCATTGGATGCAAGTGGGTATTTAAAAACAAATTTGGAATATATGGTTGGTTAAAGCAATACAAGGCTAGATTAGTGGCTAAGGGCTACTCCTAGAGAGAGGGAGTTGATTTTGGTGAAATTTTCTCTCTTGTTGCTAAATTGACTTCTATTAGATTCCTATTATCTATTATTGTTTCTTGTGATTTTGAGATAGAGAAAATGGATGTTAAAACTACTTTCTTGCATGGGAATATTGAGGAGGAAATTTATATATGACAATGTGATGGTTTTGTTGTGAAAGGAAAATAACAATTGGTTTGCAAGTTGAAGAGATCTTTGTATGATTTGAAATAGTCACCCAAGATATGGTACCAGAATTTTGATGCTTTTGCATTGAAGTTTGGATTTCTTAGGAGCGAGGAGGATCATTATGTGTATATTAAGGTTATTGATGATTAGATTCTAATTATTATCTTTTATGTTGATGATATGTTGTTGGTAACAACAAGGTGATGATTAGTGAGCTCAAGACACAACTTTATAGCACATTTGATATGAAGGACTTGGGGGCTGCAAAATATATTCTTGGGATGGAGATCAATAGAGATCAGGTTCACATAAATCTTTTGTTAAGTTAGAGTAAGCATGTTCATACCATTTTGTAATGGTTTAATATGCATGACTATAAGCTAGTTAGTATTTCATTTCTAGTTGGTACTAATTTGAGCTTAGATATGTGTCCTAATTCTAATGATTATTTTGAGGATATGTCTATGGTTCCTTATGTTATTTTTATTGGTAGTTTGGTGTATGCAATGGTTTGCACTAGACTAGATATAGCAAAAGCAATGGAATTTCTAAGTAGGTTTATGTCTAACCCTAGTAGAGAGCATAGGAATTTTGTTAAGAGGGTGTTTAGATATTTGTGAGGTACTTCTGATTATTGTTTGGTTTGTCATGGTATTGATGATGTGGTCAAGTCACTGGATATATAAGGGTTTGTTGGTGCAAATTGGGCAAGTGACTTGGATTATCGAAGGTCCACTAGTGGCTATGTATTATTTTGTTTGGAGGTGCAATGAGTTGGATGAGTAAGAGGAAGCCTACAGTTGCATTTTCCACCACTGAAGTAGAGTATATGGCTACTACACATGCCTCTAAGGAGTCTGTATGGTTACAAAGGCTTGGTAATGGCATTGGTTTTGATTACAAGATAGTGAGGATTGGATGTGACAGTCAGAGTGTTATTTTTTTGACCAATAATCTTATATATCATGCTCATACTAAATATTTTGATGTTCAATATCACTTTGTGTGAGAGATGGTTGAGAATGGTAAGTTCTTGATAGAAAATGTTGAAACTTTGGATAATTTTGTAAATTCTCTTACTAAGCCAATGACCACAAATAAGTTCTCTTGGTGCAAGAAGGCCATGGGCCTTGATCACTATACTTGATTTTATGTTTTGTATCTCTTGGATGTAATTAAAATGTATAATGTCAAGTGGGAGAATGTTAGGATAAGGTGACATTAAACTTGTAATCCTATGTCATTTGCATGTCTCCATGTTCCTTGGAATGTGTTCTAGGGGACATGAGAGAAAATATTAAACTTTGGCATTATTGTAATTATATTTTAAAGAGAGGATTTAATTTCGGTGGAGGTTACACATCAAATATGGATAAGGAATCTCTCTTAGGCATACATATTGAAATTTGGAGGTCTTGGTGTTGAATTAGACAACTAAGAGGGGGGGTGAATCAGTTGTGATAAAATATATCCTTTAAGACTTTCACTAGAGATTAGATCACTCACAAATTATTTACTTTGCTAAAATGATTAAAAATTAAGTGCAAAAGCATAAACTGAAAAAAGCATCACACATACACAATAACACCAGATTTATGTGGAAAATCCAACAAGGGAAAAAACACGGTGAGGATTAACTCACAATATAAAGAATATCAAAACTGATTACAAAGGCTCACTACCTGATAAGGCTTACTACCAAAACAAGGACTCACTGTCTAGATTAGGACTCACTGCCCAACAAGGGTTAACCACCCAGGGGGATCACTTCCACATAGATACAAAGAAGATAGAAGAGATATGTTACACAAAGAAGAAACTCTCAATACAACAGAGATTTCCACCGTGATTCAATCAACCACTTGTATAAATTCATGAATGATAGAGTACACCTTCAGCTCATTGTATTCGAAAACTCAACAATTATACTTCACACTGATCTGCCAAGTTCACATCGCATACACACTGTCTCACATCTACTTCACATCTATCTTGATCTGTATCTTTTCACTATCTCTTTGTACTTCACTTTCATCAAAATCTCATCCTATATTTATACCATCTTCAACTTTGAAACATATCCAAATTCGGCCATACATCATTCATCAAATTAGGTTGGCACCAAAGCATTCTAAACCACATGAGCTTAGGAGAAAATCTCAAAGCAAAACCCAGAGCAACCATTGAATACCTGCAACCTTTCCATTACAATTTTCTCAATATCCTTGACATATACAACCAATAACCTACAACTATGACATCAATGACAACAACAACCAATTGATAACTAGTTAAATAGTTGACATCAATGACAACACCTTTCATTCTTGCAATAATCTCCCCTTTGTCATTGATGGCAACACATGATGTGAAAAACCATCAAAGATAACACTCTAGCTTTGAACACTTTTTACTTTTTGTTTCTCCCCCTTAGTAGATAACCTTTTTCACATCTTCCTCATCTCCCCCTTTGACATCAATGACAAAGGAAAAAGATGTTTTAGATTGATTTCCCCTTTGAAATTAAGCATAGAATAGTATTTCAATGGAAACAACAGCACTACCTTCTCCCCCTGAGAGGTAGCCACCAAAACATCAATCCAGAAGAAAGATAGATCCATAGACCCAACAGACTAATCCATCTCCATATGCATCTAGTTCAAGAAAGGAGGGGAAATCACCCCTAACTTCTCCTAAAGATACTCAAAAGTATCTTTAGGAATAGCCTTGGTAAATATATCAACAATCTAATCCTCCATAGGTACATACTCAAGTTTTACTTCATTCTCCACTACCTTTTCTCTCAAGAAATGATGGTTGATAGATATATGCTTTGTCCTCGAATGTATCACTGGATTCTTTGAAATGTTAATTGCACTTGTATTATCACAGAAGATAGAAATAGGATCTTCATACATTACTTTGATATCTTTCAATGCCTATTTCATCCATAAAACTTGTGTGTAACATGATGCAAAACCAATATACTTAGCTTCAATAGTGGACAAAGAAACTAAATCTTTATTTTTACTCAACCAAGCCACTAATCTGCAACCAAGAAAGAAAGCACCACCACTTGTACTTTTTCTGTCATCTACACAACTAGCCGAATCTGCATCTGTATAAGCACTTACTATAAATTTAGTATCCCTATGATACCATAAGCCATAATTCAGAGTTCCATTCAAATATATGAATATTCTCTTTACAACAACAACATGTGTTTCCTTAGGATCTTCTTGAAACCTAGCCACAAGACAAAATGCATGCATAATATCTGGTTGAGTAGCAATCAAACACAATAGTCCACCAATCATAGATCTATATTTTCTCTGATTAGCCTTAGGAGAATGATCATCTCTACTTAATTTGTAGCCAGTCACCATAGGAGTACATACCAGTTTGGAACCATCCATCCCAAACTTCAACATCTCTTTTACATACTTTGACTGTGAAATAAAAATCCCTTTCTTTGTTTGATTAATTTGTAGCGCAAGAAAGAAATCCATCTCACCAAACATGGACATCTCAAATTATTTTTTCATTTCTTCCACAAACATCTTACACATAATTTCATTTCCTCCAAAAATAATGTCATCAATATACCACCACAATCAGATTTTTTCATTTTCAATTTTAAAATACAGATTACTATATGTCATATCTTTGTTGAAACCTTTTTGAATCAAATACCTATCTAACCTTACATACCAAGATCTAGGAGCTTGCTTCAATTCATATAAAAATTTCTTCAATTTGGATACCATATCCGATTGATCTGAGAATTGAAATCCTTCTGGTTGTTCCATGTAGACCTCTTCTTCTAGCTCACCATTCAAAAATGCAAACTTAACATCCATTTGATAGACCTTGAAGTATTTATGAGAAGTAAACACTAAGAACATCTTGATAGCTTCCATTATTGCCACTAGAGAAAAAGTCTCTTGAAAATATATGACTTCTACTTGTGAGCAGCCTTTACACATAAGCCTTGCTTTATTTCTAACCACTTCTCCATTCTCATTCAACTTGTTTCTGAATACCCACTTTGATCCAATTATGTTCTTATCTGCCAGTCTTGGGACCAATTCCCAAGTTTGATTCTTCTCAATTTGCATAAGTTACTCTTTCATAGCTTCCATCTAATGCTCATCTTTACATGATTCACTTACAACCTTTGGTTCAATCTCATAAAGTAAACAAATATTTATCTCACTAGCAATAACTTTTGTTCTTGTCAATACTCCTTTTTTTCTTTTCTCCACTGATTTGACTTTCTGAATGATTTTTCTACACATATTTAGGTGTGTTTGGGATACCACCAGAGCTTCTTCCTCCTCTTCGTCATTTTTCTTCTTTGGCTCATCATTTTATTATTCTTCCACAAATTCTTCAATCCTTACACAATTAGGTTCATTAGATACATATCCATCAACTTCAATTTTGTTCTTCATTGCTTCATCCACTTTTACATTTTTGCTTTCTACAATCTTCCTTAGTTTTTTATTAAAACATCTATTGGCTTTGATTTTAGTAGAATATCCAAGAAAAATACCTTTGTCACTTCTAGCATCAAACTTTCCCAAATTTTCTTCATCCCGTTTGATATAACATTTGCTTCCAAATACCTTGAAGTACTTAATAGTAGGAATTCTTCCACACCATAGCTCATAGGGGGTCTTAGTATTGTTGGCTCTTGCTTGAATCGATTGAACACATAACTAGTAGTATGAATAGCTTCTCTCCAATAAACTTCCAATAGACCAGCTTCAGTCATCATTGATCTAGCAACTTCTTGAATTGTTCTATTTTTCCTTTCAACAACTCCATTTTGCTGAGGAGTTCTCAGAGTAGATAATTGTCTTTTTATTCCATGAACTTCACAAAACATATTAAACTCATGGGAGGTGAATTCACCACCTTTGTCAAACCTTAGGAATTTTATTCTCAAATTTACTTCATTCTCAACCATAGCTTTGAATGTCTTGAATCTATCTAATGCATCAGATTTTTCTCTAAGAAATGTAACCCATGCATACCTAGAGTAATTATCAATCAAAAGCATAAAGTACCTTTCACCTTGTAGACTTTGCACTCCTGCAGATTTGTATGAATTAAATCCAGTAGTCCGATAGTAGATTTTTCCTTTGATTTCAAAGTTATTTCTTGCATGCTTCCCAAACTAAAAATTCTTGCAAATAACATTAATAGGATTTGTAATCCTTGGTAAATATCTCATAGCTTGCACTGCACTAATCCTTTCCAAGTTATCAAAATTCATATGGCACATTATTCAATGCCATAACCAACTATCATTAATCTGAGTCATAAAGCAACGTCCCATTAGCACCTTTAAGCTGGTATATATTTCCTTCTGACTTCTTTCCTACAACAATCATTGTTTCAGATTATTTCCTAATTTCACATCTCTCATCTTTAAATACAAGATTATATCCTTTGCTACACATCTATCCAACACTCAAGAGATTATGCCTTAAGCCCTTAACATAGTAGACATCATCAGTATTATGCTTGTCATCAAAACTTACAAAACCTATCCCACAAATCTTAGCACCAATATCATTTACAAACATAACTAAGCCTCCATCATATTTTTCAAGTTTAAGAAACTTACTCTTATCACTGGTCATGTGATTTGAATAGCCACTATCAACAACCCAATAGTTCTTTTCCTATTTAGCATGTAGGGCAGAGATTACAATATCTTCCTTTTTCTCTTTCTCCTTCTTTGGAGGACATCCTTTCAACTGTGTTTCAGAATTAGCAGAAGTAGATTCATCTTTTATAGTCAAGAACAAGTATTCATTTTCCTCAAGATCTCCATAATCAGATTCCTCATCGGAAATACTAGCATCCTCATTCACATCATAAGCTTTGTTGATCTTTTTACCTTTTTTTTCTTTCTCGTATCTTTGTTTATTCCTCTTAGCTCTTTCTAGAAACCTTGAAGCATAGTGACCTATTCCTCCACAACTAAATCTTTTAAAGGGTAACCTATCTTCATACTTGCCAGAGACTTTCCTCATTCTTCTCACAAAGTTAGCTTCTACTTCATCAAGATTATCTTCATCTGTATCTTTAGCTCTTGTAGCCTTGAAAGGAGTTTTCGATTTGGATCCATTTCTCAAATTCGGCTTCCTCATTTCATAAGATGTCAAATTTCTCAATAACTAATATTTGGTGTAGGTCTTGTAGTCTATATGTTCTTCAATAGCAGATATTTTTGTGCATATTTTGCACACACACCACACTGAAGGTAGGGACCCCCTTTTTTCGCTTTTTCCTTGCTCTTGTTGACTTGGTCCCTACATGCTTGCTTCAATTTTGCCTTCATTTTTTGACTTTGGGGACAAGTTTCCTATGGGTTTGGTATGTTTCTGTGATGCCTAAGTGAACTGCCAATGTTTCGTTGAGTTTCGAGAAGTTGCAGTAATTTCATTGCGGGTTGTCGTCCCTCCATCGCCATCAATGGGATTCCATCTACGGGTCGCCCTCCCTCCCTTGCCATCTACGGGATTCAATGTGTGGGTCATCGTCCCTCCATCATCATCCATGGGATTCTATGTGCAGGTCATCATTCCTTTATCGCCATCTGCGGGATTCTGTGTGCAGGTCGCCATCCCTCTATTGTCATCCGCATGATTCTGTGTGCGGGTCACCATGTGTGGGTTTTTGTGTGTGGATTTATGTTTTTAGGGTGATAGACCCTCTGAATTCCACCTTCCAAATCTCCACATTTCCAAAAATGGTGAAAAACTTCAAGTTTTCATCATCTAGGGCCCATAAAATCAATGTCTTCACATGCCTAAAGGGGTTTGAGTCAAATTCGCAAGGTGTTTAGAAATTGTGGGAATTTCACTACGGGTCGTCGTCCCTCCATCACCATCCATGTAATTCCATGTGTGGGTTGACATCACTTTGTTGTTGTCTGCAGGATTTTGTGTGTGGGTCATTGTCCCTCATCGCCATCTATTAGATTCCATGTGTGGGTCATCGTCCCTCCATCGTCATCTGTGGGATTCCGTGTGCAGGTTGTCGTCCCTCCATCGTCGTCCATGGGATTCCATGTGCGGGTCACTGTCCCTCCATCACCGTTCACAAGATTCCATGTGCGGGTCGTCGTCCCTCCATTGTCATCCACAGGATTTCGTGTGTGGGTCATCGTCCCTCTGTTGTCATCCATGAGATTCTGTGTGTAGGTAACTGTCCCTCACTTGTCATCTGCAGGTTTCCGTGTGTGGGTTTTTGTGTGCTCAATGAAATTTTTAACGCAACTGACCCTTTGACTTCCACATTCTAGATTTCCACATTTTTTGAAAGGGGCAAAATCATTGAGGAATAGGTCTAGGCACCCTTCTAATGCATCTCCCATGTGCTTAATTTGAAAAAACTCAAAATTTCAAAGAGTTGTGGCTTTGTAGAACTCGACATGCGGGTTGTCGTCCCCTAAACACTGTCACTTAACGGCCAAGCTTTAATGCCTTTCCACCTCACAACACCTAAATCCTTCAAACCCGCAAGAGCATCAAAGCTTCATCTAATGAGTTCAAGTGTTGCACGACCCATTTTCGCCCTTGCTTAATCATTCCTTAGGAGATTTTCCCTTTCATCATCATCCCCATTTTGTTGAAGTGACTAATTCCAAAAGGTTATGCAGACCGATTCATGTAGGCAGCTGCATGCGGGTGGCTATTTCCCCATTGTCGTTCCCTAGTGTCCTTACACCCCCGTCCTTCTGCATGGCAGGTTTCACAATGGGGTTTTTTCCTTGCCCAAATTTGAAAGTTGTTGGCACACACGCTAGGTCCTCGAGCTCGCAGCAGGTCTTCCTAAGCAGACCACCGCCTACAGACCATCATCCCTCCAATGTCATTCCTAATGGTGTGGTATCTCGGTAGCTCCCTCCCACATCTCCTAAATTGGTCAAACTTTCACACATAGCCCTTAACGTCTGAGGCACTCGTGAGTCCTGCAGTGCAGACTTCCACCTGCAGGTTGTCGTGCTCTAAATTTCATTGCTTAATGGCAGAGACTCCAAACATCCTTCAACCTTCCTACACCCACATGCCTCAGACCTGCAAATGCGTCAAGCTTAACCTAGTAACTTCAAATGCCTTACAATTTATTTTTGCACATGCCAAAGTGCCTCACATGAAATTTGATCGCCAAGTTCACCATGTGGAACTTTTACTCCAGGCAGCTTCTTGTGGGTCTCTATGGCCTCAGTGCCTTCCTGCTCTTAGCTACTTTGAATGGATTTTGGCCTAGGGGAAACCTACACCCCTGAACCTGCATTTATGTTTATGATCCAAATGAGCTCCAAATGTGGAACAATGATGAATATTATGATCTTTTAATGATGCATGGATGGATCTAACAATGACTTTGCAAGATTTGACTAAAATTTGCCTTGATTTACATATGAAAGCAATTATTGCACCTCTTGTGTGTAGGATTCATGGAACCATGCTAAAGACATAGATTTTGTTGTGTTGGGAGTGTGATTGCGACTACCAAAGGAGCCACTTATTTGAATATTGACATCAAAGGGAGTTCTACCTAATTGAATAAGCCCGCTTAAGAATCTATGTTAGACAATACCAAGTTGAGAAATGCTTCCAAATATGATAGCATGGGGGACTGTCATATCTTCCCCAAAGAAGCCATGATTACTAGAAGTTGTCCACCAGGATCAAGAGCAGCATGTCTTCCTTTAAGTAACACAAATCCATAAGGAAATCCAGTTTATCGGATGAGGAATGCTGCAAACATATCAGACAAAGGGCAGACTTTGATAGTTTTCAGCCATAGCAGAGAAGACAACTAGAAGACAAAACAACTATAGTAACTAAAAGACAAAATAGGCTACAAGACAAAATAGAGAAGAGGACAAAATAGCCTATTTTAAATTGTGAAATATTGGGGGTAGGTGAAACCCTAATGTAAAATGAATCTGGGCCACACATTGTAATTAAATCCTGGCCATTCATTCTGCTTTTGGAAAACTATAAATAGGGGCTTGCTCCTCATTGTTAGGTGGTGGTGAATTGTTGTAAGAGGCATTTTGCAACAATGAAGCATTGCATTGTTTTATGGGTGTTTTCTTTAAACTTTCTCATTATGCATGCATGATTCAACCTCCATGTTATTGTTAGTTTTAGTTTCTTGAATGTCTTTAATAGTGAATGTCATTACAGTATTGGATGCACTTCCAAGCTCATGATTTTTGTGATTTTTTGATGATGAATCACTTTGTAAAGCTATTCTGAGCTATTTAACATTGCTGCAACTAACTTCAATTGTATGTTCATGAGGTGAATGCACAATCTGAAAACTAATAGACCTTAGCAGATTGCACTAGTTTTGTGTAGCTATAGGTTCTCTTGGTCAAGCAAAACTTGGTTTTATGGGATTTTTTCTACTGTAGCATCCTCCATTATTATTGTTCATTCATAACTTAGATTTAGAATAACTTCTCTCAACCTTTTCCTCTTTTTCTATTTATTTTAGTCCTTTGTTAGAGTATGATTACAAGCATCAAAACAATGCTAAATCTGATGAACATGGTGAGTTCCAACTTTCTGTTTTGATTGGATAGCCACTATTCAGTCATTTCCAACATCCTTGAAACTCCATTTGCGGACTTGACTTCCCATGCATTGTAAACTATAAAGGCCACCCTGTGATTACCATCAATTCACATCAACCAATTGAACTATTCCAAGCATTGTCATGACCTGACACTTGAGAGACCTTGGGATATTTTTTGCAACTTGTTTGTAGGAATTATCTTTCAAGAGAGATGAAGCATTTATGTTCTATCTATGTTGAGGAGGTGAAAAAACACACATCAACATAACTGGCACTAGAGGGAGGGTTGAATGAGGAAAGAACACATTGCTTCATTCATCATTCATTTTATGTTTGCCTCTCCTCCTAGCACCCATCAATAGAACTGTCGCTAGAAGGAGGGAATGGTTGAGCACAAGGCTACAAAGTTGGAAGTTGAAAGCACTCTCATGTAAAATTTTGAGATAGGAAGATCTCATCATATGCTAGAAGTTTAAAATTAGAAATTTGGAAGGAAAGGAAACATCTGAGCTAAAATGGAGCAGCAACTTCAAGTCAACATCATTCGACTGCAACAAGATCTAAATAGGAGATTGAGGAGTCCATTGCAACACTTTGCATTGGAAGACAAATATAGAATCCATGACACTTGCAGACACAACGAATTAGAATTTCTAACATTCTTGGGCAGAATTGAAATGGTTTTGCAAGGAGAAATCACCTTTTGGGAAATATACCACCCCCTAGCTCTTGCAGATCCAGAAGAAGAATTGGTTAATATGGCATCCAAGGCCTTCAAGGAGTTGATACAAGAACACTTGAACAATAAGGATGGGCTAAGACAAGAAGAGATATTGATGTCTAGTTGGTGTAGGGTTCATAATGCACCTCACTCAGAATTTATTTTCCCATCATGTGCAAACATCATTACCCAAGTCAGGAGTAGTTTGAACAAGACAGAGTAGCCAACTATCAATGAAAAGGAATTATCCACTGAGGCAAGAGGGTAGTTGTCATTTGGAGGACAACACATTGAAACTAAACCAATAAATTCTATAGAAGTAAGAGTTGGGTCAACCGACATTGAGGTTGAGAATCAAAAGGAAGGAGTTGGATTCCTTGGGACAACAAGGAGCCTTGATGAAAGTTTAGTTGGGAGAGGATTAGAGGACCTTTTCTTCATAGGTGAAGAGAAATCCTCTGCTTAGGAAGAAGAACAACTAATAGTTGAAAGGCCATACACATAAGATGAATCAGTATAATTTGCAACAATATATGTTGGGACAACCAATGTAGATGTTGAAAACTAGAAAGAAGAGGCTTAAAGCATTGGGGCAAAAAAAAATACTGATGAAAGCTTAAGTTAAATGGGATTCCAAGACCCATTCTCAATGGATGAAGGAAATCAAACCTTTGAAAAGGAAGATCTAGAGGAGTGGGAAAAATTACAAGTGGAGGCAGTCCACCATCACACTTCCTTCCTAGTTAATGACGAAGACCTAGTGGTGGAAAGATATAACTAACTCGTGTCAAGACTCCTAAGGGATTGGTCAGAGCTAAGATACCAAATAGATTTGGAGGTGTTGTTCCTGCCAGGTTGGTGCAAGCTCCATGATTCGACACATTTTTAGTTCACGTGCGAGTTATGTCAAGAGGCTATCATACAAGTTAAAGAACAAGTGGAGCAACCAAGTGCATCGCCTCTTGCAGTTGCTTCCAGAGTTGAGCCAAAATTCCAAGAATCAGAACCAAGTGATGACTTACCCGAGGGCAGCCCCCAAGAAGGAATTGGGGCAGCAACAGAAGGAGAACAACATAGTCCCAAACCTCTCAATGATGAAGCAAATCAAGTGGGAGAGTTTTCCATTGATTATCAAGAATCTTTCCCTCTTGAAGAGAATTTATACATGATGGATGACAGGATTTATGGGGAATCCTTGGAGGGAAATCACATAGTAAATTTTGGTCCCCTTGAAGAGGTACCATCAATTGATGACTTCTTTCTATTGGGAGCTATACTTCGGAGGTATGCCAATGCTAAGGAAGAATACATTTTAGAGGATGGTAGTGATGAGGACTTGTACTACCTGAACCTCTGAACGGTGAAACATTAGAGCTCCCAGATTGGGAAATGGACTCCATTTCCATCTATAGTGATGATGAACAAGAGGAAATGGATAAGCATC
>VDFB02105785.1:14085510-14220424 GCA_007258455.2 Sequoia sempervirens
TAATTATCTATGCAGAGCCCTGATAGAAGCAAAGAAGCCTTGGGATGAAGGAAAATCCTCTTGGACAGATACTCTTCACAAACTTCAAGGGATAACCACTTCTGGTTGGTTGCTCATAAGTACTATCTTGGATATACTTCTAAGGGGGAGTATTCAAGTATGCAAAGGAAATTGTTAAAGCATTTGGTATATTTCATCCTTTTCCATTGATGTCAAAGGGGGAGAGAAAGTACCATGTGAAAAGAAGAATTTTTGGGGGAGAGAGATGAAAAGTTGAGAAGGACTTTGATGGTTTTCACATCATGTGTTTCCATCAATGACAAAGGGGGATATTGTTGGAAATTGGAATATTTTCACTGATGTCAACATTTACATCAATGTTGCAAAGTGGAAGATTATTATTGATGCTAATAAATGCTCCAGTAATAATAGTTCAAGCTATATTTATCTTGTACTAAATTTTTTGTTGATCTGGTATTTTGATCCAGATTATCTCATTTTGTAAGATTCATTCAAAAGCTAATAATATGTTCTATCTTGACATCATTTTCATCCACTTACAAGATTTTAGTTGGCTTGGTTATATGATTGGAAAGTACAGTTAGCAGAAGTTTGGTAAACAGTGTTTAGTTTTGTTGATCTATTTTTTTTTTCTGGATTCCATCATAATGAAAGATAACATTATAATATTTTGTACATTGATTCGTGATTGAGAGATTCATCTTACCTCAAAGTTTTATGGTGATATATGAATGCATACAGAAGATATGAATAACAATGTTTTGTTCTAAGGATTACAGTAAAGTTCTGTATAGTGCATTGATGTGGGAGATTCCACATATTCTCATGATTAACTATTTTGCCTTGCAGAGTTGAAGATAAGTTATTTGATGTTGTCTAAAGGAGAATTTGATGTGTTAATAAGTATTGGTGTTACATGTTTGGCGAATTATATATACATTTGAAATATTTGATGTTTTAGGTTTAACTTTGGTCAACCTAATTATGCATTGGTGTTAAGGAGTTTAAATATGTGTTACAAATGCTAAATGGATTTAACTTATGTCCATGTCGACTGATATTGTATATGGCATGCACTTGTGTTGGGTGTGAAGATGAATATGTTTTGAGGTTAATGCCAACAGAGTTAGTTTTGATTTGAAATGGGGATTTGGCCAACCTAATTGGTGCATGTAAATGTATACGGTATATATATGAAAACACTTTTGAGAAGTTGAATGGATGATTGAAGGAAAAAAAAGTAGAGTGTACGAGTGAAAGAATGAAGTGGGTAAAGTTAGAGTGATCAAGGACTGCTATTTGGTGTGAATGTGAGAAACCATATGAATGAGCAATCAAAATTGTTGAGTACACTTACAAAGAAGTGTTTTGTATTATGTGCTTCATTGGAACTAAACTCCAACACAAGGAAGGTGCATTCTCTCTCAATTGGCCTCTTGGAAGTGAGCCATACTATGTTTTATAAATTACTTCAGGATGTGAGCCTTCAAAGACAATGTGTCTTGGCAGTAAGCCCTTGTAATATTCTATAGATCCGGATATATTATATTGTGAGCTAACCCTCACCGTGGTTTTTCCCATTTTGTGTTTTCCACGTAAAAATATTGGTGTTCATGTGTGTTGTTATCTTGTTTTGATTCCATGCTTTTACTTGTTGTTACAGTTAGAGTTTTGTTATTGTTTGGATGGATATTATGTAAATGGTTTAATGGAATACTAATTCACCCCCCTCTCAGTATTTCATGTGTTCAATAGTGACACTACTACTTGCGTCTTCTCATTACTTGGTTCACTAACACCTATCCTTTATGTGCATCCTATTTAAAAAAATGTGGGTCCCATTTTTTTCCCTAGTTTTTTGCACCAACCATGGAGATGGAAAAACATTTCATATTACTTGTGATTATCACTAGATAAGGTACCCATCATATAAAACTATTAATAGGATTTTCACAACTCACTAAACCTTTCAAGTCAATGGATTGTGACATCTATTGCCTCCATTCCACTAGAAAAAGTTAGTCCAACTTGGTATGGGGTAGCTCCTAATATCTATCACCTACATGGTAATGGTAAAATTTAGCTAAGCCCTATCATACCAAAGGTATATATTGGCATCCATCACCTTCGTGCGACTAGTGACAATTGACTAGACCCTAAGATATAATAGTTAGCTCTTGGAATCTATCACTTGCATGCTATTGGTGGCAACCAACTAACTAGTCATGTATCATAACATGGACACATCCTAGAATCTTCACCTCCATCCTACTAGTGAAAGCTAACTAATCTTAGAGAAACAATGGATAAGACTTGGCATCTATCACCTACATGGTATTGTTGACATTCAACTATTTTCTCCTATGTTAGACTTGGTTCTAACATGTGGGGCCATCTTGTATCCAAGTACACATGATTAAAATTCACTGGGTAGGTTGACTTGGTTACATACCACAATAAGTGATCCGTAAATCTATCATAGAGTCCTATAGGTCTTGGGGTAATTTTATCAACATACAAATAACACGTTGAACCCACATGAGCTATTTTGTATTCAAGAACATATACATAAAAAAATAACACTCATAAAGTAATAAAGGTCTATTCACTTTAAGGTAAGTGAACAAAGATGGGGGACCAAAAAGGCCAAATTTTTTTGTCCATTATCCATATAACACAAGCACATTATAACATGCTCACATTTATCACACTTGCATTATGGCTTGATCTCTACCAAGCCATAATGTGAGCATATTATAAGAAAAGTGTGTTATAAGACAATCATCTTATAACACACTTGCATTATGAAAAAATATTGATTTTTAAACTATTTTTTATATTTTTCAAAATATGCTCGCATTATGAAAAACATAAAAATAATCTAAAATCATGTGATTTAAACTATTTTTTTTCATAACACGAGTTCATTATAATTTTCCTTGGAAATTACCAACCCTTAGGGTTAGATTTGTCTTGGGAATCCAACCGAAAGGGTTGGACTTACATGTCAATGCCCAAAAACATGTTTTCTATAAAATATAGAAAAACACTAAAATGTCAATTTTGTTCTCCATAAAGTTTGCATGTCTTTCAATGTTGATCTAAAAAATATCACAATAACATCAAGCTCTCTTACATTTCTAACCATGTGATTCTTTATATATATTTTGAATATATTAAGGTTTTGATCTTTATTTTCTTTTGTTGGTGTTTTTCTTTTTTGTTGAAAAACTACATTTAATATTTTTAGAGTCATTTTTTATATATTCATCCATATTGAAAACAAGTTACATTTTTACATTATGGACTCTATTCTATAGACATTAAAAAAAAAATCAATTTTTCAAAAACATTAGGAGGGAGTACATTCAAATTTTTAATTTTCAAGATGTGTCTACTTTGAAAATTAGTAAAAAATCATATATTCATTAAAAATTAATAGAAAAATTAAGCATAAACTATATGATGTTACTTAATTTTCCACCGAACTGATTTGTAAAATATTGTAAAAAAATGAACATTTTAGGGGGAGCACACCACATGTTATGTCATTTTTTCTAACAAAAATATGAGTATTTTGTGTGCTCCCCTTATTTGAACCTCTTTATCTCCACCACTTAAAGTATATTTAGAGCATCATGACTCTTATTATTGTCAAATATTCAAATTTTGAGTGTGACTATCTTCAATTTCTCATCCAAGAATATTTTTTATTAATTTCAAAAAAATGGTCACTTAAGTCCTCCTTTTGGTCCCCCATTTTCATGCACATACCCTTTATTTAATTGTTATTCAAAAACATGTTATTTATTAGGTAGAAATTAACTCATTACATAGTAATATTAAACAATAGCCCACTTTTGAATACTTGACACTTTTATAAATATCAATCATAAAACTAAATATACCATTATCCACCCAACAAATATAAAGATAAACATCATACTTTATTCGGTAATCCTTACTACTAGTTGGCCATATTTAGCAAATGAATTCAAAGGAATTCCAGCTTAAACTCAACATAGATCTAGGTGTATATATTTATAGTAGTAAACTATACATATTGTTGAAAACAAGGTGAAGTGAAGATAGAATATGAGCTTATACAAGTGAATTTAGATCTGAAAATAAGATTACTAAATCAGATTTAAGTATGTGATTGTAACATTCTCCATAATAGAAAAATCAAAAAATAAATTATGAAACCATATTTACATGGAGAAACCCTTTCGGGAAATAACTCTACAAGAGAAAAGAGGGTAAATTATTTATTATTAATCCTCACAAGAGAGATACACCATAATACACTTCACTACTAGTCTCTGATCAACTTGACAACACCCTATTACCTACAAGAACTCAACTCAATTCTACCACTCAATGGTACCAATTTATAGAACTTGTGGGAAGTAAAACCAAAAATGGGAAATCAAAACAAGATGTACAAAATCACTTGCAAAAAACCACACCCCCTTCTTGGACAACCAAAATTCATGATAAATATTATATATAATTCACAAGGCTCCAACATGGATGCCTAGCCCATAGCCTATCCACTTTTGTCTTTTTGGATGCTCCAATGACTCTTTGCTTCCTGATGGTCTACCAATGGACAACCTTTTTTCTCTAATCTTGGGCACCCCATCCTTGACCTTTTATATTCCCAAAGTGGAAATCTAAGAGATATTTTATCCATTTTGATGTGTAACCTCAATCAATATTAAATCATCTATTTAAAATATTATTACATGTCAATATTTAATAAATTTCTCTCATATCCCCTAGAACACATTTTGAGGAATGTGGAGACATATGAATGAAATAGGATTACAAGGTTAATGTCACCTATCCTAACATTCTCCCATTTGACATTATACATTGTAGTTCCATCCAAGAGATACAAAAAATAAACCAAGTATAGTGATCAAGGCCCATGGCCTTCCTACACCAAGATAACTTATTCGTGGTCACTAGCTTTGTAAGAGAATTTTCAATATTATCCAAAGTATCAAAATTTTCAATCAATACTTTACCATTCTCAACCATCTCTTGCATAAAGTGATACTAAAAATAAAAATGCTTTGTACAAGCATGATACATAAGATTTTTGGTCAAGCAAATAGCACACTGATTGTCACATCCAATCCTCACTGTCCTACAATCAAAACCAATACAAATAACAAGTCTTTGTAACCATACCACCTCCTTAGAGACATGCGTAGCAGCCATATATTCTGCTTCAATGGTGGAAATTGCAATTTAGGATATCTTACTCATCCAAAGTTCACTGCACCTCCAAACAATATAAATGCATAGCCACTAGTGGACCTTTGACTATCCAAGTCACCTGCCCAATCTTCATCAACAAATCTAT
This sequence comes from Sequoia sempervirens, assembly GCA_007258455.2. Classification (NCBI taxonomy): domain Eukaryota; kingdom Viridiplantae; phylum Streptophyta; class Pinopsida; order Cupressales; family Cupressaceae; genus Sequoia; species Sequoia sempervirens. The sequence continues at coordinate 14,090,906 of VDFB02105785.1, forward strand.
GTACGTCCAATGACTTGACTACATCATCAATACCATGATAAACCAAAAAATAATTAGAAGTACCTCACAAATATCTAAACAACCTCTTAACAAAATTTTAATTCTCTCTACTAGGGTTAGACATAAACCTGCTTAGAACTGCCATTGCTTGGGCTATATTTTCACTAGTACAAACCATTGCTTACATCAAACTACCAACAAAAATAGCACAAGAAACCTTATACATATCCTCAAAATCATCATCAAAATTAGGACACATATCTAAGTTCAACTGGAAATGAAATACTAATTGCATTATAGTTAAATGCATATTAAACCTTTGGAAAATGGTATCAACATAATTACTCTAACTTAACCAAAGCTTTTTATGACTCTAATCTTTGTTGATATCCATCCCAAGAATATATTTTGCAGCCCCCAAGTTCTTCATATTGAATGTGTTAGAAATATGTGTCTTGAGCTCACTAATCATCACCTTGCTATTACCAATAAACAACATATCATCAAAATACAATACAATAATCAATATATGATCATCAATAACCTTAATATAAACACAATGATCCTCCTCAATCCTAATATAACTCACCTTCAATGCAAAATCATCAAACTTGTTGTACCACATCATGAGTGATTGTTTTAAACTATACAAAGATCTCTTCAACTTGCAAACCAATTGATCCTTTCCTTTCACAATAAAACTGTTAAGGTATCGCATATAAATTTCCTCCTCAAGATCCCCATGCAAAAAAATAGTTTTAACATCTATTTTCTCTATCTCAAAATCACAAGCAACAAAAATAGATAATATGAATTGAATAGAAGTCAATTTAGCAATAGGAGAGAAAATTTCACTGAAATCAACTCCCTCTCTCTAGGAGTAGCCCTTAGCCACCAATATGGCCTTGTACCACTCTAATTGATCATCTACACCAAATTAATTTTTAAATACCCACTTGCAACCAATGGGATTCCTTGCTTCCAAAAAACTAACAAGATCCCATGTGTCACAACTATTCAAAGCAATTATCTCGTCCTACATGACCTGCAACCAAGACTCACTTTCCTCCAAAGAGAGAGCCTCCCTAAAAGATCTAGGTTCATTGCTAGTACTCAACAAAGAAAACACACAATGGAAATCAAATGGGTTATACATGTCAACTTGATTTTGTTTCCTTGTGGATCTTCTCAAGGTAAGAGCAATGGTCTCTACATGTTCTTCTTCTTCTATGTGTTCATATTGCACATCCTCTAAACTCTTTGAACCTTATTCTTCATCCTCATATCCATCTAATTGTTCTTTCACATGTGCATATTTTTCCTTCTCATTCTTTGTCTCAAAGTGTATTGTCTTTGTCTTATCTTTCTCCTTTGGTTGTCCTTCTCTTGAGTAAGCTCTAAAATCCTTTAAATTCACATATCTAGAAAATATTATTTTATGGGTTTGAGGATTCCAAAGCTTATAACCTTTTATATTCTCACTATAACCAACAAAGATGCATTTTTGTACTTTTGGATCCAATTTAGATTGCTTCTCTTAAGAAACATGAACAAAAGACTAACAACAAAATCCCTTAAGTGTGAAACAAAAGGTTGTCTACCTATCCACACTTCATAAGGAGTTTTATCAACAAGAGATGAAAAAGGAATCTATTAATCAAATAACAAGTAGTATCAATAGATTTTTCCCAAAAACATCTATCAATCTTAGCACCACTCAACATACTCCTAGCTCTTTCCATCAAGGTTTGGTTCATTCTTTCTGCTACCAATTTTTTTTGGGAGTATAAGGAGTACTCTTCCGTCAAAGAATACCTACATGCTTACAAAATTCATCGAATTCCCTAAAATAATATTCAGCCCCCATTGTCAAATCTCAACACTTTTATCTTTTAATCTAATTGCTTCTCAAAGAAGGCCTTAAATTTATTAAACTTAGTGAAGAATTCATATTAGAATGCATAAAATAAATCCAATTGTATCTTGAGACATCATCAATGAAAGAGACATAATATATTAAGATTTACCCAAAGGTTCAATATCTATTGGTCCGTATACATTTGAATGAATGATCTCTAATATTAACTTTTCCTTATTAGTTTCATTAGGAAATGATGATCTATTATGTTTACCAAACACACAATGCTCATAGAAATCATTTTTTCCAACAAAATAATAGATTTATCATCAACCATATTTTTTTATTAAGAATGGTCTTAAGACCTTTTTCACCAATGTGACCCAATCTATGGTGCCACAACATACATGCATTCTTATTTCCAATTGCATTGGAAAAGTTACCAAAAGTAGAGTCATTTAACCTAAACAAAGCACCGATCTGACATCCTTTAGCTATCATCAAACTCCCTCTTACCAACCTACAACCGGACTTGTCAAAATGTCACTTGCATTCTAGAATCATTCAACTTGGATACTAAAAGTAAATTTCTCACAAGTCCTAGAATATACAAAACATTATCAAGATATTTAATCCTCCCATCACTGAAACAAAACTTTACCTTTCCCTTACCAAAAATATTCTTACATTTTTTATCACCAAGGAAAACATCTCCCCCATCATATTCTTTGTAAGTAGTAAACCTCTCCTTGTAAGGAGTCATGTGGTAGGAGAAACCTGAATCAATAAGTCAAGCATCATTACTGATATTGTTAGCTGAAATAAACAAAGCATCAGAATCATCATTGGATGAATTTTTCATGAAGGAATTAACACTCTTTTCTTGTTCTTACACTCCTTCACATGCCCTCTTTTGCCACAATTCCAACACTTTACTTTTCTCTTTATGAGGGTCTTAGAACATCCTTTAGACTTATCTCTCTTTTTATCCCCTTTAGGCCCTTTCTCTTTGGATCTACCTCATACATGCAATGCATCTTGAGAGCCAACATTCATATAATTTCTCCTCATCTCCTCCGAAAGAAGTATGGAAATCATGTTGTCCATCTTTGGTTTTGTATTACCACTAGTTATGAAAAAAAATAGATTTTCCCAAGATTTAGGAAAAGAACAAAGAAAAAAGATACATTTATCTTCATCTTATAATTTAACATATGGCGACGCAAGCTTAATTATAGTCAAATTAAAAGCATTTAAATTTTTTGTAATAGAATCACTATCTTTCATTTTTTTGAAATGTAATCATATTTTTAGATACAACTTGTTAGACAAACTTTTAGTTTGATATATATCACCTATCCTCCACAACTTGTATGTAGTTTCTTCTATGAATAAATTTAAAAGGAAAAAATCCATAAGACACAACTGAATGGTTCCTCATGCCTTCTTATCTTCCAATCTTCATAAGATATTGTAGTTGATTTAATTTCTTGTGAAACTGGCAAGAACTGATCTCTCTTCAAGGAGATCCCCCATCTTTAATTTCCACATCTTGTAGCTCGTTCCATTGAATTTATCAATATCTTGGTGAGAGATATAAGCCATGGTATACAATCCTCTTCAAAAATATGTAATATACCACAAGAAAAAAGCTCCCATTACAACCTAAAAACCTTCAACATTTAAGAGAAAGGTGTCCCCTTCTCAACAAAACCGTTAGCTTGATACCAAATGTTGAAAACAAGGTGAAGTAAAGATACAATATGGACTTATGCAAGTGAACTAAAATCTAAAAATATGTTACCAAATCATATTTAAGTATGTGATTACAATATTCATCACAATAGAAAAATTAGCAAACAAAATATGACATTAGATTTATGTGGAGAAACCCTTTCAGAAAAAAAAAATCCACAAGAGAAAAGAGGGAAAGTATAATATTAATCTTCAAAAGAGGGATACACCATAATAAGCTTCATTAATTATCTTTGATCAATTTGAAAAAACCATGTTACCTACAAGAACTCAACTCAATACTACCATCCAATGGTACTAATTTATAGAACTTGTAGGAGGTAAAACCACAAATCGTAAACCAAAAAAAGAGGTACATAACCACTTGCAAAAAACCACACCCATTCTTGGAAACCAAAAATTCATGATAAAATTTTAAATAAAATTCAAAAGTCTCCAACATGGGTGCATAGCCCATAGCCTATCCACTTTTGTCTTTTTGGATTCTACAATGACCCTTCTCCTTCCCGATGGGCCACCAACAGATAACCTTTTATTCTCCAATATTGGGTTCCACATCTATGACATTTTATATTCCCAAATTGGATTCCTAGAAGAGAGTCTTTCTCCATTTTGATGTGTAACCTCCACCAAAATTAAATCATCTCTTTAAAATATACTACAATATGCCAGTATTTAATGAATTTCTCTCATGTCAACTAGAACACATTCTAAGGAATGTGGAGAAATATGAATGACATAGGATTACAAGATTAATGTCACTTATTCTAACACATACTTAATAGGAATTGGTCACACTGTTATATTATAATGGATTGATTCTATATCATCATTAAATGAAAGATAAATTCTATAGTCTTATTTATAGCCATGTCATCGATGAAAGAATTCTCATGCACACATCAAGACAAACCACAACTACTATAACTCTAAAATTTTATCTAATATTGAACTAGATTTTGGAAATCCAAACCTAGAAACCTTAAGAAGGTAAGATTGATGATGATAGATTAACTTTTATTGGCTTAGACCCATATAGCGGGGACACATTAATTGGAATGTGAGTTCATTGCCATCTAATGTAGACTTCAACCTTAAGATGAGGTATAGGGAAGAATGATCAAGTTTAAGAACAACCCCAAATCTTGGAGCTATTCTCTAAAATTCTCCTCTGTAGACTTGGGTCATAGGGGCTCGTCTTTTTCCTAAGGATTACTTACCCACTTTTAAATGGAATCAAAGTTCCATGTTCTCCTAATATTTCAACTATCAAAATAAAAAATTATCAATAGAAACATAGTTAGGTACTTTATAGAGGTTATAACCCAAATATGGTGTTTCTAAATATGATCATTTGATATCAATCTAGAAAACTCTTTTAGTCATGTAATAGTATACCATAATGAGTATATATTTTCTAATGATATTTATAGTATAACATTAGCCAAATTGAGGTCACGAATCTACCTTATTGCTAACCATTTTCTAATTTTATCAAAAGGATCTAGAACTGCATTAGATGCAACTTAGAGTAGTATTAACATTGATTCCTTAGTGGAACAATTTTGTGAGTATGACAAGTTTATAGTGATATATATACTTTATTTTGTTAATAGACATGTCAAATATTTTCCTTTCACCATACATAGTAAAGTAATAATGTCCATATTCCTCAAGGATGTGGTATTTATCAAACTTCTTATATATAATAATAATTCTTACATTTAATCATATTATACAAGATGACCAATAAATACTACCATTTAATTTGGTTTTAGTTATAAAGAATCATAGTCATAGTTAAACATAATGGCAACTTAAATCCTTTATTATTAATATCAAAAACATCTCACATAGATGTTAGAATATGTCTCTTAATAATATATTAACAAGAAATCACCTACATTGAACCTACTCTTTTTGTATTTAGTTCAACATAAAATAAGTTGCAATATAAGCAAACATAACATATATAGACTCCCCATAGATGTAATAGAGGATTCTACAATGATAATGTCACATACCTATCCCCAACATGTAAGATAAGATAATTGTGTCATTCACACAAGCATAACAAGCGTAAAATCAATCCCTTGTTTGTTTTTTTATGTTAGATTATAAGAATAATAATAACATCAAGCATTATCTTTTTCTATTAGTGAATAGTGATATAACATTCCACTATCCCATTGTGATGTGGAAAAAAGAGATCCTAGACCTAGTGAATAGATTAATAAGATCAATCTTTCTTCTCATCAGCATTAAAAGCCAATCCAAAAAAGTGATAAGATTGGTTAACAACCTAAAAGGAGAGACAATCTACCCTAGACTTGGTTTTTTTGTTGCTTTGAAAATTGATTGGATCTAATGTGAATTAATTGACCTATTTAACTATGCAACCTAATTTAAAAATACATTTTTTTTGCATAGACAAAACTAAAAATTTGTCGACTAAAGATAAATCTGATAAGGGTAGAGTTTTGTGTACTTGTTCTTCAAATTTAGAGCTGAATTAGGAGGTCAAGGGTGTTGTAACCCTTGACTAAGAAGTGTAGATCCTAATCTACAACTTCCTGGTCTAAAAGCTACAAGTCTACACTATGTTCTTTCACTCTTCAAATTGTCATCTCTAGACATGAACCTACAAAATCGTTGCAAAGAGGGGGAAAGGGGTGGCTATATAGGAGTTTGTCTTGGTCAAACCCATATTTTGGTATTTCTACCTCCACGAACAACCGATTGGTTGCCTGATAAAATGTGTGCTCCTAAACTTAAGTGTGTCTAAGAATCTAATGAGCTAAAATGATAAAAATCCTACTCAAATGTGTTAGAGAAAGATTCCTAAATGACATGAACAAGATCAACCCAAGAGAAAGTCAAATACCCTAGGGAAAATCCAAATGCATAAATACCTTTCTTAAGGTAGCAAATAGATCAAATTTTGAAGATGAGAACACTCTAAAAACAAGTCATTAGGTGCTTGAAAGAAGCCAAATCTATCTCCAAAACCTAGATTCCATCACATCCTTCCATTGGCATCAAACTCCAATCATTGTGCTAACTTGAATAATTTTGAAATTCACTTTTTAAATCCATTAAAATGGATGTATTTTGGCATAGCCTAGCTATATTTATAATTGCTTCTTCTCTAATTCGAAATAATAATTAATGTTAATATAGTGGAATCTAGGAATAAATTAAAGTGTAGGCTGACTCATTTAGTTTTAATTTTTTAGATTAATTTATCGCCAAGTCCCAGGTTTGAATTTGTTGGGATACAGTGACATTAACCTTGTAATCCTATGTCATTTGTATGTCTCCACATTCCTTGGAATGTGTTCTAGGGGATATGAGAGAAAAATATTAAATTTTGGCAATATTGTAAATATTTTAAAGAGAGGATTTAATTTCGATGGAGGTTATACATCAAATACAAATAAGGAATCTATATTAGGCATCCATATTGGAATTTGGAAGGTCTTGGATGGGGCATCCAAGATTGGAGATGAAAAGGTGTCCATTGGTGTTCCATCAGGGAGCACAAAGGTCATCGAAGCATCCAAAAAGTCAAGAGTTGGATAGGTCATGTGAGATTCTTATACTTCCAATTAATATTTTATTATGTATTTTGTGTCCAAGAAGAGGGGAATGGGTTTTTTCAGGTGATTTTGTACCTTTTTTTTGGTTTACCATTCATGGTTTTACCTCCCATAATTTCTATAAATTGGATCCATGGGATGATAGTTTCATATTGAGTTATTTACGGGTGACAAGGTGTTTCCGAGTTGATCAAAGATTAGTAGTGAAGTGTATTATTGTATACTCTCATTCAAAAAATAATAGTATACATTTCCTATTTTCTCATGTGGAGTTTTTTCCTAAAACGGTTTCTCCACATAAATATAGTGTCACATTTTGTTTGTTATTTTTTATATTGTGATGTATGTTGCAATCACATGTTTAAATCTGATTCGGTAATTTGATTTTCAGATTTGAATTCACACATGCATAAGTTCATATTGTAGACTTCCTTCACCTTTTTTTTTAACATTTGGTATCAGAGCTAATGATTCTGTTGAGAATGAGACACCTTTCTCTTAAGTGTTGAAGGCTTTTTGGCTATAGTGGGAGCTTTTGTTTTATGGTATATTGCATATTTATGAAGAGAATTGTTTACCATGGCTTCTACCTCTCACCAAGATATTGAGAAATTAAATGGCATATTCCAAGACTTGTGAGGAATTTATCTTCAATATCCAAGTTATATGATTCTAAAATGCATGTGAAATTTGACAAGTTTGGTTGTAGGTTGGTAAGAGGGAGTTTGGTGATAGCTAAAGGATATCATATAGGGACTTTGTTTAGGCTAAATGCCTCTACTTTATGTATCTCTTCTAATTTAACTAAAACTAAAAATGCATGTATGTTGTGGCACCATAGATTGGGTCACATTGGTGAAAAAGGTCTTAAGACCATTCTTAATAAAAAGTTGGGTGTCACTATTTTTTATTATTCTGTTGGAAAAAATGATTTATGTGAGCATTATGTGTTTGGTAAATAGAATAGATCTTAGTTTCTTAATGGAGCTAATAAGACAAAGAGATTATTAGAGATCATTCATTCAGATGTATGTGGACCAGTGGATGTTGACTCTTTGGGTAAATATTGGTATTATGTCTCTTTCATTGATAATTTCTCAAGATACACAAGGATTTATTTTATGTATTCTAAATATGAAGTTTTCACTAAGTTTAAGGAATTTAAGGCCTTAGTTGAGAAGCAATCATATTATAAGATAGAAGTGTTGAGATCTAACAATGGGGGTGAATATTATTCCAGGGAATTTGATGAGTTATGTAAGCATGCAGGTATTGTTTAGCAAAAGACTATTCCTTACATTCCCCAACAAAATAGGGTAGCAGAAAGAATAAACCGAACCTTGATGGAAAGAGCTTGCAACATGTTGAGTTGTGCTAATGTTGATAGATCTTTTAGGTGGAAGTGGTTGGTATTGCTTGTTATTTGATTAATAGATCTCCTTTTTCAACTCTTGTTAATAAAAATCCTTATGAAGTGTGCATAGGTAGAAAGCCTTCCGTTTCACACTTAAGGGTCTTTGGTTGTGAGGATTTTGTTCATGTACCTCAAGAGAAGTGATCTAAATTGGATCCAAAAGCTCAAAAATGCATCTTCATTGGTTATTGTAAGAATGTAAAAGTTTATAAGCTTTAGAATCCTCTAAACCATAAAATAATATTTTCTACAGATGTGATTTTCATGGAGTTTAAAAGCTTACTCAGGAGAAGAACAAACAACATACAAATATAATACAAATAAAGTGCACTTTGAGACAAAGATTAAGTGGCAAGAAGATCCACATGTGCAAGAATAATTAGATGGATCTGAGGATGGAGAAGAAGAAGAGGGTTCTGATAGTTTAGAGGATGTACAGGATGAGCACATAGAAGAAGAACAAGTAGATCCCATTAATCCTACCTTGAGGAGGTCCACAAGAAAATGGAATCTAGTTGATAGATATCTCATCAAATTATTGTTGTGTATTTTATTTTTTGAGTACTGATGAAAACCTAGATATTTTAGGGAGGCTCTCTCTTTAGAGGAAAGTGAGTCTTGGTTGTAGGCCATGCAGGAGGATATGATGGCTTTGGATAGGTGTGACACCTGGGATATATTAGTTTTCCCAAAGGAAGGAAGCCCATTGGATGCAAGTGGGTATTTAAAAACAAATTTGGAATATATGGTTGGTTAAAGCAATACAAGGCTAGATTAGTGGCTAAGGGCTACTCCTAGAGAGAGGGAGTTGATTTTGGTGAAATTTTCTCTCTTGTTGCTAAATTGACTTCTATTAGATTCCTATTATCTATTATTGTTTCTTGTGATTTTGAGATAGAGAAAATGGATGTTAAAACTACTTTCTTGCATGGGAATATTGAGGAGGAAATTTATATATGACAATGTGATGGTTTTGTTGTGAAAGGAAAATAACAATTGGTTTGCAAGTTGAAGAGATCTTTGTATGATTTGAAATAGTCACCCAAGATATGGTACCAGAATTTTGATGCTTTTGCATTGAAGTTTGGATTTCTTAGGAGCGAGGAGGATCATTATGTGTATATTAAGGTTATTGATGATTAGATTCTAATTATTATCTTTTATGTTGATGATATGTTGTTGGTAACAACAAGGTGATGATTAGTGAGCTCAAGACACAACTTTATAGCACATTTGATATGAAGGACTTGGGGGCTGCAAAATATATTCTTGGGATGGAGATCAATAGAGATCAGGTTCACATAAATCTTTTGTTAAGTTAGAGTAAGCATGTTCATACCATTTTGTAATGGTTTAATATGCATGACTATAAGCTAGTTAGTATTTCATTTCTAGTTGGTACTAATTTGAGCTTAGATATGTGTCCTAATTCTAATGATTATTTTGAGGATATGTCTATGGTTCCTTATGTTATTTTTATTGGTAGTTTGGTGTATGCAATGGTTTGCACTAGACTAGATATAGCAAAAGCAATGGAATTTCTAAGTAGGTTTATGTCTAACCCTAGTAGAGAGCATAGGAATTTTGTTAAGAGGGTGTTTAGATATTTGTGAGGTACTTCTGATTATTGTTTGGTTTGTCATGGTATTGATGATGTGGTCAAGTCACTGGATATATAAGGGTTTGTTGGTGCAAATTGGGCAAGTAACTTGGATTATCGAAGGTCCACTAGTGGCTATGTATTATTTTGTTTGGAGGTGCAATGAGTTGGATGAGTAAGAGGAAGCCTACAGTTGCATTTTCCACCACTGAAGTAGAGTATATGGCTACTACACATGCCTCTAAGGAGTCTGTATGGTTACAAAGGCTTGGTAATGGCATTGGTTTTGATTACAAGATAGTGAGGATTGGATGTGACAGTCAGAGTGTTATTTTTTTGACCAATAATCTTATATATCATGCTCATACTAAATATTTTGATGTTCAATATCACTTTGTGTGAGAGATGGTTGAGAATGGTAAGTTCTTGATAGAAAATGTTGAAACTTTGGATAATTTTGTAAATTCTCTTACTAAGCCAATGACCACAAATAAGTTCTCTTGGTGCAAGAAGGCCATGGGCCTTGATCACTATACTTGATTTTATGTTTTGTATCTCTTGGATGTAATTAAAATGTATAATGTCAAGTGGGAGAATGTTAGGATAAGGTGACATTAAACTTGTAATCCTATGTCATTTGCATGTCTCCATGTTCCTTGGAATGTGTTCTAGGGGACATGAGAGAAAATATTAAACTTTGGCATTATTGTAATTATATTTTAAAGAGAGGATTTAATTTCGGTGGAGGTTACACATCAAATATGGATAAGGAATCTCTCTTAGGCATACATATTGAAATTTGGAGGTCTTGGTGTTGAATTAGACAACTAAGAGGGGGGGTGAATCAGTTGTGATAAAATATATCCTTTAAGACTTTCACTAGAGATTAGATCACTCACAAATTATTTACTTTGCTAAAATGATTAAAAATTAAGTGCAAAAGCATAAACTGAAAAAAGCATCACACATACACAATAACACCAGATTTATGTGGAAAATCCAACAAGGGAAAAACCACAGTGAGGATTAACTCACAATATAAAGAATATCAAAACTAATTACAAAGGCTCACTACCTGATAAGGCTCACTACCAAAATAAGGACTCACTGTCTAGATTAGGACTCACTGTCCAACAAGGGTTAACCACCTAGGGGGATCACTTCCACATAGATACAAAGAAGAAAATCTCAATACAATAGATATTTCCACCGTGATTCAATCAACCACTTGCAGACATTCATGAATGATAGAGTACACCTTCATCTCACTGTATCTGAAAACTCAACAATTAGACTTCACACTGATCTACAAAATTCACATTGCATACACATTGTCTCACATCTACTTCACATCTATCTTGATCTGTATCTTTTCACTATCTCTTTGTACTTCACTTTCATCAATATCTCATCCTATATTTATACCATCTTCAACTTTGAAATATATCCAAAGTCGGCCATACATCATTCAAATTCAAATTAGGTTGGCACCAAAGCATTCTAAGGTGGAATTAGAATGAGGGAAACCCATACACATGCTTGATGAGGACCCAAATAAGTCCCAACATGCTTCATTAACTTCGAAGGTAGTGTTTAACACAAGGTCAGGAAAACCAGTGTAAAACACATAAAACAATTAAGCACACACAACCCTTAACATGATCCAATCTTTCTAGATGAAAAATTTTCTTCAACACGAACATATCATCTTAACTATAGAATTGCAAGTCATAAAACTTGAGCAAGAAGAAATCTAGGGAAACTACATTTCTCCTGGACCTTAGCCAAATACCCTAAAAAACACAGTTCACAACTGGTGAACACAACTCACACTGTGCAATGATCCAAAAACCAAAACCCTAGATATAGAAGCTTCCAACAACCATGATCAACATATCTGAACCACATGAGCATAGGAGAAAATCTCGAAGCAAAACCTAGAGCAACCATTGAATACCTGCAACCTTTCCATTACAATTTTCTCAATATCCTTTACATATACAACCAATAACCTACAACTGTGACATCAATGACAACAACAACCAATTAATAACTAGTTAAATATTTGACATCAATGACAACACCTTTCATTCTTGCAATAACCTCCCCTTTGTCATTGATGGCAACACATGATGTGAAAAACCATCAAAGATAACACTCTAGCTTTGAAAACTTTTTACTTTCTATTTCTCCCCCTTAGTAGATAACCTTTTTCAAATCTTCCTCATCTCAATAGATAATATATTTTTTCAAATCTTCCTCATCTCCCCCTTTGACATCAATGACAAAGGAAAAAGATGTTTTAGATTGATTTCCCCTTTGAAATTAAGCATAGAATATTCTTTCAATGGAAACAATAACACTACCTGCTCCCCCTGAGAGGTAGCCACCAAAACATCAATCCAGAAGAAAGATAGATCCATAGACCCAACAGACTAATCATCTCCATATGCATCTAGTTCAAGAAAGGAGGGGAAATCACCCCTAACTTCTCCTGAAGATACTCAAAAGTATCTTTAGGAAGAGCCTTGGTAAATATATCAACAATATAATCCTCCATAGGTACATACTCAAGTTTTACTTCATTCTCCACTACCTTTTCTCTCAAGAAATGATGGTTGATAGATATATTCTTTCTCCTCAAATGTATCACTGAATTCTTTGAAATGTTAATTGCACTTGTATTATCACAGAAGATAGAAATAGGATCTTCATACATTACTTTGATATCTTTTAATGTCTGTTTCATCCATAAAACTTGTGTGCAACATGATGCAACACCAATATACTTAGCTTCAATAGTGGAAAAAGAAACTAAATCTTTATTTTTACTCAACCAAGCCACTAATCTACAACCAAGAAAGAATGCACCACCACTTGTACTTTTTTTGTCATCTACACAACTAGCCTAATCTGAATCTGTATAAGCACTTACTATAAATTCAGTATCCCTATGATACCATAAGCCATAATTCAGAGTTCCATTCAAAGTCTCTTTACAACAACAACATGTGTTTCCTTAGGATCTTCTTGAAACCTAGCCATAAGACAGAATGCATGCATAATATCTGGTTGAGTATTAATCAAACACACCAGTCCACCAATCATAGATCTATATTTTCTCTAATCAGCCTTAGGAGAATGATCATCTCTACTTAATTTTTAGCCAGTCACCATAGGAGTACATACCAGTTTGGAACTGTCCATCCCAAACTTCTTCAACATCTCTTTTACATACTTTGACTGTGAAATAAAAATCCCTTTCTTTGTTTGATTAATTTGCAGTCCAAGAAAGAAATTCATCTCACCAAACATGGACATCTCAAATTATTTTTTCATTTCTTCCACAAAAATTTTACACATAGTTTCATTTCCTCCAAAAATAATGTCATCAATATACCACCACAATCAAGATTTTTTCATTTTCAATTTTAAAATATAGATTACTATATGTCATATCTTTGTTGAAACCTTTTTGAATCAAATACCTGTCTAACCTTGCATACCAAGATTTGGGAGCTTGCTTCAATCCATATAAAACTTTCTTCTATCTAGAGACCATATCCGATTGATCTGAGAACTGAAATCCTTCTGGTTGTTCCATGTAGACCTCTTCTTCTAGCTCACCATTCAAAAATGCAAATTTAACATCCATTTGATAGACCTTGAAGTCTTTATGAGAATTAAACACTAAGAACATCTTGATAGATTCCATTCTTGCCACTAGAGAAAAAGTCTCTTGAAAATATATGCCTTCTACTTGTGAGTAGCCTTTACACACAAGCCTTGCTTTATTTCTGACCACTTCTCCATTCTCATTCAACTTGTTTTTGAATACCCACTTTGATCCAATTATGTTTTTATCTGCTAGTCTAGGGACCAATTCCCAAGTTTGATTATTCTCAATTTTCATAAGTTACTCTTTCATAGCTTCCATCTAATGCTCATCTTTACATGATTCACTTACAACCTTTGGTTCAATCTCATAAAGTATACAAATATTTATCTCACTAGCAATAACTTTTCTTCTTGTCAATACTCCTTTTTCCTTGTCTCCACTAATCTGACTTTCTAAATGATTTTTCTACACATATTTAGGTTTGTTTGGGGATACCACCAGAGCTTCTTCCTCCTTTTCTTCATTCTGCTTCTCTTGCTTATCATTTTATTGTTCTTCCACAACTTCTTCAATCCTTATGCAATTAGGTTCATTGGATACATATCCATCAACTTCAATTGAGTTCTTCATCGCTTCATCCACTTTTACATTTTTTCTTTCTACAATCTTAGTTTTTTATTAAAACATCTATTGGCTTTGATTTTAGTAGAATATCCAAGAAAAATACCTTTGTCACTTCTAGCATCAAACTTTCCCAGATTTTCATCCTGTTTGATATAATATTTTCTTCCAAATACCTTGAAGTACTTAATAGTAGGAATTCTTCCACACCATAGCTCATAGGGGGTCTTAGTACTATTGGCTCTTGCTTGAATCGATTGAACACATAAATAGTAGTATGAATAGCTTCTCTCTAGTAAACTTCCAACAGACCAGCTTCAGTCATCATTGATCTAGCAACTTCTTGAATTGTTTTGTTTTTCCTTTCAACAACTCCATTTTGTTGAGGAGTTCTCAAAGTAGATAATTGTCTTTTTATTCCATGAACTTCACAAAAAATATTAAACTCATGGGAGGTGAATTCACCACCTTTTTCAAACCTTAGGCATTTTATTCTCAAATTTACTTCATTCTCAACCATAGCTTTGAATGTCTTGAATCTATCTAATGCATCATATTTTTCTCTAAGAAATGTAACCCATGCATACCTAGAGTAATTATCGATCAAAAGCATAAAGTACCTTTCACCTTGTAGACTTCACACTCTTCTAGGACCACAAAGATGTGTATGAATTAAATCCAGTAGTCTGATAGTAGATTTTTCCTTTGATTTCAAAGTTATTTCTTGCATGCTTCCCAAACTAGAAATTCTTGCAAATAGAACTAATAGGATTTGTAATCCTTGGTAAATATCTCACAACTTGCACTACACTAATCCTTCCTAGGTTATCAAAATTCATATGGCACATTCTCTGATGCCATAACCAACTATTATTAATATGAGTCATAAAGCAACATCCCATTAGCACCTTTAAGCTGATATATATTTCCTTTTGACTTCTTTCCTGCAACAATCATTGTTTCAGATTCTTTTCTGATTTCACATCTCTCATATTTAAATACAAGATTATATCCTTTGCTACACATCTATCCAGCACTCAAGATATTGTGCCTTAAGCCCTTAACATAGTAGACATCATCAGTATTATGCTTGTCATCAAAACTTACAAAACCTATCCCACAAATCTTAGCACCAATATCATTTACAAACATCACTAAGCCTCCATCATATTTTTCAAGTTTAACAAACTTACTCTTATCACTGGTCATGTGATTTGAATAGCCATTATCAACAACCCAATAGTTCTTTTCCTATTTATCATGTAGAGCAGAGATTACAATATCTTCCTTTTTCTCTTTCTCCTTCTCCAGAGGACATCCTTTCAACTGTGTTTCAGAATTAGCAGAAGTTGATTCATCTTTTATAGTCAAGAATAAGCATTCATTTTCCTCAAGATCTCCATAATCAGATTCCTCATCAGAAATACTAGCATCCTCATTCACATAATAAGATTTGTTGATCTTTTTACCTTTTTTTTCTTTCTCGTATCTTTGTTTATTCCTCTTAGCTCTTTCTGGACACCTTGAAGCATAGTGAACTATTCCTCCACAACTAAATCATTTAAAGGGTAACTTATCTTCATACTTTCCAGCTCGACTTTCCTCATTCTTCTCACAAAGTTAGCTTCTACTTCATCAAGATTCTCTTCATCTGTATCTTCAGCTCTTGTAGCCTTGAAAGGAGTTTCTAATTTGGATCCATTTCTCAAATTCGGCTTCCTCATTTCATAAGATTTCAAAGTTCTCAATAACTAATATTTGGTGTAGGTCTTGTAGTCTATATGTTCTTCAATAGTAGATATTTTTGTGCATATTTTGTACACATACCACACTAAAGGTAGGGACCCCCTTTTTTTTGCTTTTTCCATGCTCCTGTTAACTTGGTCCCTACTCGCTTGCTTCACTTTTTCCTTCATTTTTTGACTTTGGGGACAAGTTTCCTATGGATTTGGTATGTTTATGTGATGCCTAAGTGAACTGCCAATGTTTGGTATGGATTTGGATTTGGTATGTTTATGTGATGCCTAAGTGAACTGCCAATGTTTCGTTGAGTTTTGAGAAGTTGCAGGAATTTCACTACAGGTTGTCATCCTTCCACCGCCATCCGTGGGATTCCATCTACGGGTCACCCTCCCTCCCTTGCCATCTACGGGATTCAATGTGTGGGCCGTCATCCCTCCGTCATCGTACATGGGATTCTATGTGCAGTTCATCATTCCTCTGTAGCCATCTGCGAGATTCTATGTGCAGGTCGCCATCCCTCTATTGTCGTCTGCAGGATTATGTGTGCAGGTCACTGTGTGTGGGTTTTCGTGTATGGATTTATGTTTTTAGGGCGACAGACCCTCTAACTTCCCCCTTCCAAATCTCCGCATTTCCAAAAATGGTGGAAACTTCAAGTTTTCACCATCTAGGGCCCATAAAATCAATGTCTTCACATACCTAAAGGGGTTTGAGTCAAATTCGCAAAGTTTTTAGAAATTGTGGGAATTTCACTACAGGTCGTCATCCCTCCATCGTTGTCCATGGGATTCCATGTGTGGGTTGACATTGCTTCATTGTTGTCTATAGGATTCCATGTGCGGGTTGCCATCCCTCCATCACCATCTGTTGGATTCCATGTGTGGGTCATTGTCCCTCCATCGTCATCTGTGGGATTCTATGTGTGAGTTGTCATCCCTCCATCATCGTCCATGGGATTCCATGTGTAGGTCACTATCCCTCGATCGTCGTTCACAGGATTCCATGTTCGGGTCACCGTCCCTCCATTGCAATCTGTAGGATTCCACATGTGGTTCGTCATCCCTCTATTGTCGTCCATGATATTTCGTGTGTAGGTCACTGTCCCTCGATCATCGTCCGCAGGTTTCCATGTGTGGGTCACCATTTGCGGGATTCCGTGTGCAGGTTTTTGTGTGCTCAATGAAATTTTTAGGGCAACTGACCCTTCGGCTTCCACATTCTAGATTTCCATAATTTTTTGAAAGGGGAAAAATAATTGAGGAATAGGTCTAGGCACCCTTCTAATGCATCTTCCATGTGCTTAATTTGAAAAAACTCAAAATTTCAAAGAGTTGTGGCTTTGTAGAACTCCACATGTGGGTTGTCGTCCCCTAAACACCATCACTTAACAGCCAAGATTTAATGCCTTTCCACCTCACAACACCTGAATCCTTCAAACCCACAAGAGCATCAAAGCTTCATCTAATGATTTCAAGTGTCACACGACCCATTTTCGCCCTTGCTTAATCATTCCTTAGGATATTTTCCCTTTCATCGTCATCCCCATTTTGCTGAAGCGACTAAGTCCAAAAGGTTATGTAGACTGATTCATGCAGGAGGACGCATGTGTGTGGCTATTTCCCCATTATCGTTCCCTAGCATCCTTACACCCCCATCCTTCCACATGGCAGGTTTCACAAGGGGTTTTTTCCTTGCCCAAATTTGAAAGTTCTTGGCACACACGCCAGGTCCTCGATTGCAATAGGTCTGCCTAGGCAGACCATCGTCCCTCCAATGTCGTTCCTAATGGTGAACATTTGATGGTGGCCTGGTAGCTCCCTCCCACATCTCCTAATTTGGTCAAACTTTCACACATAGCCCTTAACGTCTGAGGCACCCGCGAGTCCTGCAGTGCATACTTCCACCTGCAGGTCGTCGTGCTCTAAATTTCATTGCTTAATGGCAGAGGCTCCAAACATCCTTCAACCTTCCTAAACCCGCATGCCTCAGACCTACAAATGCATCAAGCTTAACCTAGTAACTTCAAGTGCCTTACAATTGATTTCTGCAAATGCCAAAGTGCCTCACATGGAATTTGATCGCCAAGTTCACCATGTGGAACTTTTTCCCTAGGCAGCTTCCTGTGGGTCTCTATGGCCTTAGTGCCTTCCTGCTCTTAGCTACTCCAAATGGATTTCGGCCTAGGGGAAACCTACACCCCTGAACCTACATTTATGTTTATGGTCCAAATGAGCTCCAAATGTGGAACAATGATGAATATTATGATATTTTAATGATGCATGGATGGATCTAACAATGATTTTGTAGGATTTGACTAACATTTGCCTTGATTTACATATGAAAGCAATTATTGCACCTCTTGTGTGTAGGATTCATGGAACCATGCTAAAGGCATAGATTTTGTTGTGTTTGGAGTGTGATTGTGACTACCAAAGGAGCCACTTATCTGAATATTGATGTCAAAGGGAGTTCTACCTAATTGAATAAGCCCGCTTAAGAATCTATGTCAGACAATACCAAGTTGATAAATGCTTCCAAATAGGATAGCATGGGGGACTGTCATATCTTCCCCAAAGAAGCCATGATTACTCAAAGTTTTCCACCAAGATCAAGAGCAACATGTCTGCCTTTAAGTAACACAAATCCATAAGGAAATCCAGTTTATCGGATGAGGAATGTTGAAACATATCAGACAAAGGGCAGACTTTGATAGTTTTCAGCCATAGCAAGGAAGACAACTAGAAGACAAAACAACTATAGTAACTAAAAGAAAAAATAGGCTACAAGACAAAATAGAGAAGAGGACAAAATAGCCTATTTTAAATTGTGAAATATTGGGGGTAGGTGAAACCCTAATGTAAAATGAATCTGGTCCACACATTGTAATTAAATCCTAGCCATTCATTCTACTTTTGGAAAACTATAAATAGGGGATTTCTCCTCATTTGTAGGTGGTGGTGAATTATTGTAAGAGGCATTTTGCAACAATAGAAGGAAGCATTGCATTGTTTTATGGGTGTTTTCTTTAAAATTGCTCATTATGCATGCATGATTCAACCTCCATGTTATTGTTAGTTTTAGTTTCTTGAATGTCTTTAATAGTGAATGTTGTTACAGTATTGGATGCACTTCCAAGCTCATGATTTTTGTGATTTTTTGATGATGAATCACTTTGTAAAGCTATTCTGAGCCATTTAACATTGCTGCAACTAACTTCAATTGTATGTTCATGAGGTGAATGCACAATTTGAAAACTAATAGACCTTAGAAGATTGCACTAGTTTTGTGTAGCTATAGGTTCTCTTGGTCAAGAAAAACTTGGTTTTATGGGAGTTTGTCTATTGTAGCATCCTCCATTATTATTGTTCATTCATAACTTAGATTTAGAATAACTTCTCTCAACCTTTTCCTCTTTTTCTATTTATTTTAGTCCTTTGTTAGAGCATGATTCCAAGCATCAAAACAATGCTAAATTTGATGAACATGGTGAGTTACATCTTGTTGTTTTGATTGGATAGCCATTGTTCAGTCATTTCCAACATCCTTGAAACTCCATTTGTAGAATTGAATTCCCATGCATTGTAAACCATAAAGGCCACCCTGTGATTACCATCAAATCACATCAACCAATTGAACTATTCCAAGCATTGTCATGACCTAACACTTGAGAGACCTTGGGATATTTTCTGCAACTTGTTTGTAGGAATTATCTTTCAAGAGAGATGGAGCATTTATGTTCTATCTGTGTTGAGGAGGTGCGAAAACACACATCAACATAACTGGAACTAGAGGGAGGGTTGAATGAGGAAAGAACAATTTGCTTCAGTCATCATTCATTTTATGTTTGCCTCTCCTCCTAGCACCGATCAATAGAACCGTCGCTAGAAGGAGGGCATGGTTGAGCACAAGGCTACAAAGCTGGAATTTGAAAGCACTCTCAAGTAAAATTCTGAGATAGGAAGATCTCATCATATGCTAGATGTTTAAAATCAGAAATTTTGAAGGAAAGGAAACATCTTAGCTAAAATGGAGTAGAAACTTCAAGTCAACATCATTCAACTGCAACAAGATCTAAATAGGAGATTGAGGAGGCCATTGCAACACTTTACATTGGAAGACAAATACAGAATCCATGACACTCGCAGACACAACGAATTAGAATGTCTAACATTCTTGGGCAGAATTGAAATGGTTTTGCAAGGAGAAATCAACTTTTGGGAAATATGCAACCCCCTAGCTCTTGCAAATCCAGAAGAAGAATTGGTTAACATGGCAGCCAAGGCCTTCAAGGAGTTGATACAAGAACACTTGAACAGTAAGGATGGGCTAAGACAAGAAGAGATATTGATGTCTAGTTGGTGTAGGGTTCATAATGCACCTCACTCAGAATTTATTTTCGCATCATGTGCAAACATCATTACCCAAGTCAGGAGTAGTTTGAACAAGAAAAAGTAGCCAACTCTCAATGAAAAGAAATTATCCACTGAGGCAAGAGGGTAGTTTTCATTTGGAGGACAACACATTGAAACTAAACCAAGAAATTCTACAGAAGTAAGAGTTGGGTCAACTGACACTAAGGTTGAGAATCAAAAGGAAGGAGTTGGATTCCTTGGGACAACAAGGAGCCTTGATGAAAGTTTAGCTAGAAGAGGATTAGAGGACCTTTTCTCCATAGGTGAAGAGCAATCCTCTGCTTAGGAAGAAGAATAACTAATATTTGAAAGGCCATACACATAAGATGAATTGATATAATTTGCAACAATATGTGTTGGGAAAACCAATGTAGATGTTGAAAACTAGAAAGAAGAGGCTTAAAGCATTGGGGCAGCAAAAAATATTTATGAAAGCTTAAGTGAAATGGGATTCCAAGACCCATTCTCAATGGATGAAGGCAATCAAACCTTTGAAAAGGAAGATTTTGAGGAGTGGGAACAATTACAAGTGGAGGCAGTCCACCATCACACTTTCGTCCTAGTTAATGACGAAGACCTAGTGGTGGAAAGATATAACTAACTCGTGTCAAGAATCCTAAGGGATTGGTTAGAGCTAAGATACCAGATAGATTTGGAGGTGTTGTTCCTACCAAGTTGGTGCAGGCTCCATGATTCGACACATTTTGAGTTCATGTGTGAGTTATGTCAAGAGGCTATCATACAAGTTAAAGAACAAGTGGAGCAACCAAGTGCATTGCATCTTGCAATTGCTTCCAGAGTTGAGCCAGAAGTCCAAGAATCAGAACCAAGTGATGAATTACCTGAGGGCAGCCCCCAAGAAGGAATTGGGGCAGCAAAATAAGGAGAACAACATAGTCCTGAACCTCTTAATGATGAGGAAAATCAAGTGGGAGAGTTGTCCATTGATTATCAAGAATCTTTCCCTCTTGAAGAGAATTTATACATGATGGATGACAGGATTTATGGGGAATCCTTGGAGGGAAATCACATACTAAATTTTGGTCCCCTTGAAGAGGTATCATCAATTGATGACTTCTTTTTGTTGGTAGCTATACTTTAGAGGTATGCCAGTGCTAAGGAAGAATACATTTTAGAGGATGGTAGTGATGAGGACATGTACTACCTAAACCTCTGAATGGTGAAACATTAGAGCTCCCAAATTGGGAAAGGGACTCCACTTTCATCTATGGTGACGATGAACAAGAGGAAATGGATAAGCATCTAGATGAGCTATATGGGTTGCAAGGAGAAGAAGACCAAGCCATAGATTTCTTGGAGGCTAACCACAAAGATGATATTCCCTACCAACTACAGGCCGCAACTGGGGATCTTTCCTCCTTTCCTATTGTTGATCCTCCTACACACTCCAAGATCTATAATAGGACAGATTTGTCCATGTCATGTTTTTATAACATGAAACATAAAAATATTGAAGTCAACACTAGGGAAATGAGATGGGACAACATGTTTCCTTTTGAGGATAGCAATCAAGTAGACATCGAGACTGCAAAGCATCAACGAGAGGAAGTGTATCTCCTTGAAGAACAACCGATAGAGGCTACGGGTCCCACTAGTAGCTTGGAAGAGGTGTTTGTTGTCTCATTCTCCCAACCTTGTGCAAACTCAAGATTAGGTACAAGGTTCCTTGCATTTAAAAAAAATTCTTCACAATGCGTACTGCCTGATCAATTTGATTGTGATTTATAGATTTGTAATGCAAGAGGGATGCTACACCATCCATTGCATCCACCCAAGGCTACCAATGCAATGACTAACAATGTAGTGCTCACTCTTGATTGTCAAATGTTGCCACCTTCGCATGGAGACATCCAAGTTCTATCTTTCCTTGATCCTATGAATACTCATAGCCACATTTACCATTTTGATTATGGGAACTTGGGGAGACAGATTTGTTTATGGATTAATCATGGGTTTCATGAGCCACCTCAACTATTGATTTTTCCTGAAGTGGTTATTGGATTTGAATACTGCAACATTGAACTTCATTTTTTTGAATATAAGGATGAGTTTGCATGGCTTAGAACTGCAACGATTTCCCTTTTGATTGTTCATGCATTACGAAATCCAATGGGTGTGAATGTCGGTTTTCCTTACTTGAATGTGGTCCTTTGTAAATATCTTTGCACATAGTTATTTTTGAGTAGTTTAGGTTTTGTGTACATATCTTGCTTCCATGTATATAGTCTTTCTTTCCTGCTTTCATTAGGTTAGCTGGTTTTTCATAGATTAGATTTCTTTAGAGTGGTTTCCTTGTTGTTTGCTTTTGCTTTCCTACTTTGGTTAGTTTAGGTTTTCACTTTCCATTTGCTTCTACTTTGCTACTTTTCTCAGCGTCCCCTTGTATTTTTTCAAGTATGTGTGCATACACAACAACCATTTTATTATCGGGGGTTGTTCTATGTATTTCTTTGATAAACTTTAATCAAGTTTTCAAGTGGATAGTGAAGGTCTTCTGTTAGTGTCAAGCAGCCTGGATGTTTGATTCAAAGAGGATAAGTCATTGGTTGGTTTGACTCTGATGTATTTTGAAATATTATATCTCTCACACACTTTAAAGAATCCTAAGGTCGATGTAGGTCCTTTGTGAAGTCAGGTTAAGTGGAAAATCTAAAATTTTGCTTCAGCACCACTATGATTCTCAGCCTTGAGCGTGAGCTTTACTACTTGCGGGTAGAAATGAAAAAACAGAAGAGAAAAGAAAAATCAAAAGAAACGAACAAAAATAAAAGAAAAGAAACATTGAAAATAAAAAGAAAGAAATTCAACTTTTAGGAGGATATGAATAACTCTACCAGGGCTATGGACGGTTGGCCAATAGTAGAGAAATGTTCGGGAGAATCACAACGACAACCTCACCGAGGCTATGGACTCCTGACTAGTAGCAAGGTAATGTCCTGAATTATTTTGTAGTTAGAATAAACTATGTAGCTTAACTTGACAGAGTTGGGGTCCTTATCATGACTAGAGGATAGGAATGAACACATCTGCACACACTTGGTTTTTCAGTATACATATGGTTGGGTTGACCAGTGGTTTTGATCCTTTGGTTGAGTGTTCGGTTTGTTTTTCCTAGCTTGACGATCAGAACAAAAGATTCTAGGTTCATGATTCTAGTTTGTCATTGAAATGCTTTGAAGAATTTCCCTAGTCGATTTTCCATTTGTTGTGCATGTTTTGCACACATACCTCGCCGAAGGCAAGGACCCCCATTTTTTTTAATTTTTCCTTGCTCCTACTAACTTGGTCCCTACTCTCTTGCTTCACTTTTTCCTTCATTTTTTGACTTTGGGGACAAGTTTCCTATGGATTCAGGATGTTTCTGTGATGCCTAAGTGAATTGGCAAGGTTTTGTTGAGTTTGAAGAAGTTGCAAGAATTTCATTTGCAAGTTGTCATCCATCCATCATTGTTTGTAGGATTTCATGTGTGGGTCATTGTCCCTCCATTGCCATCTACAAGATTCTATGTGTGGGTCGCCATCTGCAAGATTCCATGTGTGGGTCGTCATCCACAGGATTCCGCGTGCAAGATTTTGTGTGGGTTGTTGTGTGCGGGTCGCTATGTGTGGGTTTCTATGTGTGGATTGTTGTTTTTAGGGTGACAGACCCTCTGACTTCCCCCTTCCAAATCTCCACATTTCCAAAAAGGGTGAAAATTTCAAGTTTTCATCATCTAGGGCCCATAAAATGAATGTCTCCACATGCCTAAAGGGGTTTGAGTCACATTTTCCAAGTGTTTAGACATTGTGGGAAGTTCAATGTGGGTCACCATCCCTCCATCGTCCTCTACAAGATTTTGTGTTTAGGTCATTGTCCCTCTATTGCTATCTACAGGATTTTGTGTGTGGGTCGCCATCCCTCCATCGTAATCCATAGGATTCCATGTTAGGTTCATCGTCCCTCCATCGCCGTCCATGAGATTTGGTGTGCAGGTCATCATCCCTCCATCGCCATCTACGAGATTCCATGTGTGGGTCACCATTCCTCTATTGTCATCCACGGGATTTCGTGTGTGAGTCGACATCCCTTCGTTACTATCTACAAAATTCTGTGTGTTGGTCATCGTCCCTCCATCATCATCTGTAGGATTTTGTGTATAGGTTGTCCCTCCATCGTTGTCTATGGGATTTCACGTGCTGGTCGCCACCCCTCCGTCGCCATTCACGAGATTATGTGTGTGGGTCGCTGTCCACAGGATTTTGTGTGTAGGTTTTCGTGTGCTCAATGAAATTTTTAAGCCAACTGACCCTTCGGCTTCCACATTCTAGATTTTTTCATTTTTTGAAAGGGGCCAAATCATTGAGGAATAGGTCTAGGCACCCTTCTAATGCATCTTCCATGTGCTTAATTTGAAAAAACTCAAAATTGCTAAGAGTTGTGGCTTTGCGGAACTCTGCATCTGGGTCGTCGTCTCCTAAATGCCATCACTTAACAACCGAGCTTTAACACCTTTCCACCTCATGGTACCCGCATCCTTCAAACCCACAAGCGTATCAAAGCTTCATCTAAGGACTTTAAGTGTCTCACGACCCATTTTCACCCTTGCTTAATAATTCCTTAGGAGATTTTCCCTTTCATCGCCATCTCTGGTTTTCCCAAAGTGACTAAGTCAAAATTTTACGTGGACTAATTCATGTGGGCAATCGCATGTGGGTGGTTGTTTCCCCATTGTCATTCCCTAACATCCTTACACCCCCGTCCTTCAACATGGTGGGTTCCGCAAGGGGCTTTTCCCTTGCCAAAATTTGAAAGTTGTTAGCACTCACGCCAGGTCCTTGAGCTCGCTGCGGGTCTACCTAAGCATACCACCGCCTGCGGACCGTTGTCCCTCCAACACTATTCCCAATGGAAAACATACGATGGCAACTCGATAGCTCCCTCCCGCATCTCCTAAATTGGTCAAAATTTCGCACGTATCCCTTAACGTCTGAGGCACCCACGGGTCTTGTAGTGTAAACTTCCGCCTGTGGGTCGTCATGCTCTAAATTTTGTTGCTTAACGGTGGAGACTCCAAACGTCCTTTTCACAATCAATAGATACCTTTTCACTATATGCATCAAGGAGAGTCCTAAGTATATTCTTTACAATCATGGATTCATCTATTGTAGCACCAAGTCCTCACATTCCACCTACCACTTCATCTACTCTTTGTACTTAGGATTTAATGTTCTTATCTTCAGACATATGCATGAGCTCAAACTATGTTTCAAAATTATGCAAATTTTCTTCTTTGACCCTTTCATCACCTTCATGCGCCTTTTCTAAAGTATCCCAAACCTCTTTAGTAGTCTTCAAATTTTGAACTTTAATCAACTCAAAATGTGCAAGACTATTCTTCAAAATGAACACCTTATTGTTCACTTCATGCGCCTTGATTTCATTAGCTCTATTCAGACCATTATCAAGAGGAGTGTAAGGAGTCTTGTATGCTTTCTCTACATCATATACACAATACTAGGAGGGGGGTGAATCAATTGTGACAAAATCTATCCTTTAAGACTTTCACTAGAGATTATATCACTCACAAGTTCTTTGCTTTGATGAAATGATTAAACATTAAGTGCAAAAGTAGAAACTAAAAAAGCATCACATACACAATAACACCAGATTTACATGGAAAACCCAATAAGGGAGAAACCACGATGAGGATTAACTCACAATATAAAGAATATCAAAACCGATTACAAAGGCTCACTGCCACTACCAAAACAATGACTCACTGTTCAGATCGGGACTCATTGCCCAACAAGTGTTAACCACCCAGAGGGCTCACTACCACACAAATACAAAGAAGATAAAATATATATGTTAAACAAAGAATACAATCTCAATGCAACATATATTTCCACCATGATTCACTCAACCACTTGCAAACATGCATGAATGATAGAGTACACCTTCAACTCACTACATCCAGAAACTCAACAATTACACTTTGCACTGATCTGCCAAACTTGCATCACATACACACTATCTCTCATCTACTTTGCATCTATCTTGATCTATATCTTTTCACTATCTCTTTGTACTTTGATTTCATTAATATCTCATCATGTATTTATACAATATTCAACTTTAAAACATATTCAAAGTCAACCATACATCATTCAAATTCAAATTAGGTCAACGCCAAAACATTCTAAGGTGGAATTAGAATGAGGGTGACCCAAACACATGCTTGATGAGGAACCAAATAAGTCCCAACACACTTCATTAACTTTGAAGGTAGTGTTTAAAAAAAGGTTGGAAAAACCAGTGTAAAACACATAGAACAATTAAGTACACACAACCCTTAACAAGATCCAATCTTTCCAAATGAAAAAAATATCTTCAACATGAACATATCACTTTAACTCCAAAACTGCAAGTCATAATACTCAAGAAAGAAGAAATCTGGAGCAACTACATTTCTCTTGAACCTCAGCCAAATACCCTAAAAAACATAGTTCACAATTGGTGAACACAACTCACACCGTACAACAATCTAGAAACCCAAATCCTAGATATAGCAGCTTCCAATAACCATCATCAACATATATAAACCACATGAGCATAATAGAAAATCTTGGAGCATCCACTAAATACCTACAACCTTTCCATCACAATTTTCTTAATATCCTCGACATATACAACCAATAACCTACAACTATGACATCAATGACAACAACTAGTTGATAACCAGTTAAACAGTTGACATCAATGACAACACCTTTCATTCTTGCAACACTTGGATGGGGTGCCCAAGATTGGAGATGAAAAGGTGTACATTGGTGTTCCATCAAAGAGCAGAAAGGTCATCAGATCATCCAAAAAGTTAGGAGTTGGATAGGTTATGGGCTAGGCAACAATGTGAGATTCTTGTATTTCCAATTAATTTTTTATTATGTCTTTTGGTTGTCCAAGAAGAGGAGTGTGTATTTTGTAGGTGGTTTTGTACCTCTTATTTTGGGTTACCATTCATGGTTTTACCTCCCACAATTTCTATAAATTGGAGCCATGGGATGGTAGTTTCATTTTGAGTTATTTGTAGGTGAAAGGGTGTTGTTGGGTTATATAATTGTATATCATTGGATGGGTATTTTTCTCAAAAATATTCTCCCTCATGGTTTGTGTCATCAACACTAAGATCTATAAATGAAGAAGCACCAAATGTATTATCATTTCCATATTACCAAGTCTCATTGGCATGTATATCTTCTCATGAATATACATATTTGATATGACTGTTATGGCAAAGAGACTATTCTTTGTCTAACTTGGACTACATTTTAATTCATGATTCTTGGTTTTTCAAGTGTTTTTCATCATGACTATCACACATATTTCACCCTCTCATTTTCTTTCATCTATCATTGGGTTTCCACACTATACTTCCCACTTGTTCTCATATCACCGTGGTCTATTGGTTGTTTCTCCTAACACCCTTAATAGGATTTTATATTTGACAATTTAGAGTACTTTTTAATAATGATGACAACATCTGCCCTCAATCCATTGTTATACATTAGCACCCTACTATACCTTGTCTTGTAACAATCATTTGAAGCTTGTCTACCCTTGTCAGTTTTGTAAATATTGTGGTCTTGTAACAATCACACTAGATAATCTTTGAGCAATATGGACCTCACTTGGTTGTGAGGAAGAAACATGAGTAGCATAAGGACTTCCATTTTCACTAATTTTCCATGAAGACTTTCATACCAATAGTCTAGGAGACTTCATGTATCCTACTTAACTTGCTATTCATATCAATATTTTATAAAGTCATGATGGATACTTATGCAATGTTCAACATTCTCCATCGACTTGCACTTTCATCAAGCATTTGACATAATTAACCCTTGACACATATGTCATACATAGGTCTTTAGACCTCATATATATTTTCCAATGATTTAAGGGAACTTTAAACTTCTTCTTTGCAGCAAAATAAACTTCATAGGTCTACCCCCTTTTGACTTCCCTTTGTAGCTACTCATATATAGCTCCTTGGGACATGACACAAATCTCATCTCTTTCTCTATCATCTCATTAAAATCACATATTTTATTCTATCTAGAGACCATTGTGAAGATCATTCCAGTGCTATGAAGACAAACTCACCCTTATCATGGATGCTTCTTTTAGAAACTGTCATCACAATAATACCTATAACGGAACTTCATTTTTTCTTCCTTGTCTTGAAAATGTGACTTATCTCCTACAAGAAAATATTCAAGCATGGGCCTTAGAACTGTCCACTGTTCTATTTGTCCATTGTTTTTTGACTTGTTGGTCCTATAAGCAAGCTTTTCCTCTTCTATCAACCCTTTTTTCACCATGCAAATACTTCATGATATTTTGGAATTATCATGTTTATATGATTGTGTATTAGTTCATCACAATTGTGACTGTTAGGCTTTAGACTTCACAAACCTCTTCAAAATATCATGTTCTTCTTTCAACATTTTGGTGGAATTTTCTTCAAGAATCACCATAGAACCTTACATTGGTGGTCTACTACACGTGTAGTATTGACTAGGTCTATAGAGTTCCTAATATACTTCTCATGATTTCCATTTATATCCTAGGATGGAAGTTAAAATTAATTTAAGATAATCATGCATTGTTTCTTCTCTTAATGTAAGTTTTGTCACCTTTCTCCCTTATTATTGTGCATGGCTATGGGCGTATAATCCTTACTATTACACTTATCTCTACCCATAATCATTGTGCTAACTTACCTTCCACCACCATATGGCCTTACGGTCATAATCCTTTTCATTATGTATTTTTCATGGCTACCTATCATTGTCTTCTCTCCTCTAGACATCCTTGTTATAATTAAGCTTCTCACTATTGCTACTAAACTGCCCCTTACAACTTTGTCAATAGACTTCTTTTATTTGTATGATGTCTTTTAAAGGGTTATAAATATTGTTTACTAAATTTTCCTTTGTTCGTTAGTCCTCCTCTATTACTCATGCTTGATGGTCATCTATGATTTCATTCGAGCCTTATATTGTATTGACCTTTGTAAAGGGAAACATTATAGTGATAGCTTCATCATGACTATCACACACATCCCACTATCCTTCTAATCATTTCATTATCATAAGTATTTTTCATCATATTCCATGGCATTTGAATGGATTTACCATTATTATTTAGATATGGACTCTACACCATTATCTATAATATCCACTTGTTCACAAATTGACTATCATCCATATTTCAAAATGATAACTATCTCCTTTAAGATCCAATCCATTGTAACACTTCATACTAATTAAAATCCTCTTGATTGATTGTATTTTATAAGTTGTCTATAAACATTCCCACTGTTATCTTTTATACCATTATCCTTAAGGCATGTCCATGGCAACTTGGGGTTGTCCTATTGTTTCAAACCATCCTATCATCAAACCTCACTGTGTCTTGCCAATTCATCCATTGCATGACTACCCTTTTTCTACTAAGTTAGCCTCTTGAGCTTGGTGACTGTCACATATGGACTACTATCCATATAATGCTTTGTCTCATATTCATACTTTCTACACATTTAGCTATCTTCATAACATGCTTGTCCACTACTTGTCCAAGGTTTCCTAGCTAGGGTTTTGATAGTTTATAGAAAGTGTTTAAAACAACCTATTCTTGGGAAATAAATGAGAGTTTTAATGATAATAAGGGTTTTAATAATCATTTTTTTCCTTCCTTATCAATATCACTCTACTTCTACACATGCCTCATCAAAAAACCAAAAACACAACCATTAACATATCAACATTATAGGATGATATGTCATTGAATCATAATGAGCATGTTCCTTAAAAATGCAAGTTCACTATGTTAAGCATAACATAAGGTTTCTCATTATCATTTCATTAAAGGTTCTTTGGACTTTGAGTCTCTTACAAAGATTATCAATACATTATTTTGGCATTACAAATACTTATATCTAGATAGTGATCTTAAGTTCAAAACCATTTCATCACCTTGCTATTGTAGGGGCTATTTTTGGTGTCATGGTACTTTCATAACATAGGAAAATAATATGACATCAATATTAAAAGAAAAATAGGATTTATATCATTATAGTGAAATAATAAATGGTGATTGATTCAAGGAGTCATATATAAACCCTATCTTTGTTGCTTCTACTAAAAAAGGAACTAAATAGAAAATCATCTCTATGAAGGGTTACTTGGTTCTAAAATAAGACCTATAAATGTCATGGGTATTGCTCATCCATTCCTAAAGACTTCAAACACATTAAATGATATATGCTACTCTTTATGTTCTACTATTTTTCATCCCTTATGTGATAATTTCTCACTATCCCTTTATGATTAGATTATAAGGGACAATCCTGATATTCTTATAATCTATCATCTACATATGTTATGCTTACTCTTAGTGGGTTATGATTGATTTGATGATTTTCAAAGTATACACCATTCACATGAGATAAGCCTTCTAGTTCTATCCATTAACTTGTATAATGGTAGTCACCTTTTGATACTTACAATAAAACATATATTCTTTTGATAGCTTCTCATTTCAAGAAAACCCTCTTGTGCTTCTCATGATGGGTAGGCTTTCTCTCTTCAAATAAAAATGATAAATATACATTTTCAAGTAACTCAGTGTGCACATGAATTTAATGTAGATATGAAAGGTTAATATGTAGGAATTGAGATTTATTTGGTGCACCTATCAAGATGAGGCAACATGAAAGGTCTGTGACTTGGAAGCATGTGGGAAAACTCCTTGAAACTGTACAGATCTGGCAACGGGGGTGACTTTTGCTTCCATTTTCTACAATGTTCCTCTACATCTATCTGATATATTCCTACTTGGATGGACTCCTTCAATTCCACCATTTCAACTCCTTAAATGTTCAATGCAAGCAAAGATGAAACCCTAAAACCTCTCCTTGCTACATGGGTTAACAAACTGAAAACTATCCTCTACTTGGTGCCCAAATGACTTAGAAAAAAAATCATTTTCTACTTTACTTAAAATTTTCTATTACAAGCTTTCAAATTGTCTTTTTCTCCTTTTTCTTTCAAAACCTTATGAGATTTTAACATGGCTTTAATAAATGACTCTTTTTAAATAAAAAATTATCAATATATTTGGTGGCCTCTAATGTTTTTCTTGCTAAAACTCATAGAACTATCTACCTTAGACCATCCATTGGGTACAAAATTCAAAGAGACCTACATCTAACTCAAAACCAAACCTGGCTACTAGTTGATAAGACCTTGAAAATTCCAACTAAAACCTAAGCACAACCAAAACTTGTTATTCCCTAATTGAAAAGAAAACTATGCATCGTGCACTTAGAGGAAAAAACTCCTAAAACCTTGTGCAAAAACACTTATTAGAAAGAAATAAAACTAACTTACTATGTACAAATGATTGATAATTCCTCAAAAACAAAGTTTGAGGTGAATCCCATTGATTGAGACAGGTATTTCCTCTCCATCTAGCTTAGACAGCTAGAAAGCATTGTAGTGTTTGCACTTAGAAATTACATAAGGCCCACTCCACATTGCATCAAAATTTGTGAGTTTTACATGTCTGATTTTAAGCTCATCCTATTTGAGGACTACATCCCCTTGAACATTCTAGGTGTTGATTTCTTGTCAAATGACCTCTTTACCCAATTTTTATGTAGTTCTACTATCTTCATTGCTTTATCTTTGGTTTCTTACAACTATATCAGTTGTGTATACCTTATTATCATTGGGTCTTCTTCTTCTAGCATTTCCATCTAATTGACCAACTCAAGAGCTCGAAGCTCAATTGACAAGGGTAGCCTTGATTCTTTTCCATACACCAACACATAAGGGGAGTTTCCAATGGATCATTTGGGAGTTATTTTATCCACCCATAGGGAAAATTTTAACTTGGTATGCCAAGTCCTTTGGTTGTCTTTCATGGTCATTTTGATTATCTTTATTAAGTTCTTGATTGCTATCCAAGCCATTACCTTGAGGGTAATATTTTGATGAAGTATTCAAGTATATACCATTATTGAAAGACCACTCACTTTTTTTTATTCCCATAAAATCTAGAGCGTTATCAAATATAATGGAGTTTGGAACACCAAAACTTGTTACAAATTCTTCATAGAAGTTAAGAGCAACACTTTCATTAGCTTCCTTTAGAGTTGTAGCTTCAACCCATCTAGTGAGATAGTTATTACTTGTTAGTATCCACTTGTGACTAGCACTAGAAGGAGGATTTATTGCTCCTATAAATCAATTACCTTCCTCATAAAATTCTTCTCAAGTTGAATAGGTTTTAAATGAAGAGTTGCTAACTTTTCCTTACCTAAAAATAATACACAATTCTTACACTTCCTTACCCATGAATGGGAATATTTGGACAAACTGGGAAAATAATAGCACACCCTCATTATTTTCCATGTAGTTCTTGGTGCAAAGTGACCACTAGTTGTCCCACCTTGCAACCTAAAGTATCTTCTCTTAGCTCTATCCATTTTAAGAGGGCATTCATCTATTTTCAAAAAATGGACCATATCATGCACCTAGCCTAAATGCACATCACTTATAGTTGTTTGTGAGTCATCTTCGTGAGCCAAAACAACTCCCTTATTCTCATTCTTGATAATTTTCATTTCTTTGGCTAGTTTTTCAAATAGACCTTCACCTCTTACCAACTTCGTAACCTTGATTTCTACTTCATATTTTATGACCTTGGTGATCCAACCAACTCTCTTTTCACTCAAATTCTTAGACAACAAGAACTCTTTTGTACTCGGGTGAGCAACCATTAGATACACTTTGTTTTTTGAAATCAAATGTCTAATTTTTTTTAGACTTCTAATAACAGTTAACACATGTTTTTCAACAAAACTATACCTTTTCTCATACCCTTCCAAGCCTTGATTGAAAAAGGCTATTGGCTACTCCAAATATTCTTCATTTTTCTACACTACCATAGCTGAAATGATATCAATGTTTACATAAGTGTACAATATGAAATCTTTGGAAAAATAAAGATTACAACTGTTGGTGCTTCCACTAAAGCCTCTTTTATGCTTTCAAAACTATCCTTCCCCTCTCTTAACTAGCTGAAAGGTATATTTTTCTTCAACATGGATGTTAGGGGATTTAAAATATTAGCAATATTAGGTATGAACCTCCTAACAAAATCGATTCTTCCAAGGAAACTTTGTAAAAAAAATTATGTCTGGGTAGAGGCAAGGCCGCAATAGTACTCACCCTTTCAGGTCAATGGTCACACCATGTTTTGACATAACATGGCCAGGTAACTTACCCTCATGAACAACAAAGATGTTTTTTTTTGGATTGAGTGATATGACAAACTCTCTACACCTATCAAAAATCTTCCTTAAGTGAGTGAAATTTTCCTTTGCATCCTTTGAGAAAATAGTAATATCATCCAAGTATACAAGGATAATCATGTTCATGAGGCCTTGAAAATCCATATCCATTTCCCTTTGAAAGGTTTCCCCAACATTGGGTAGTCCAAAATGCATCTTCTTGTAAGACATGGTTTCACATTTTGTAATGAAGGTTTTTTTGAACTGGTCTTCTTACTTCACTAAGACTTTCTTGTAACCAAAAAACTAATCTAACTATGAAAACATCTCAGAACCTAAAACAACTTGCAATATTTGTTTCATAGATGGCAGCGGGTAGTGATCTTTCAAAGAGACTCTATTCAGGTCTCTAAAATCTACACAAAGTTTGATTTCCCCACTCTTTTTCCTAACATGGAAAATATTTGAACACAAGATATATGCTTGATGGGGAAAATGATGCTACCCTTAAATAATTTTTCAACTCTTTCCTCATTAGGTGTTCAAGATTTATATTTAGAGGTCTTTGTTTTGATCTTACTTGTTTGTCATTTGGTTCAATCTCAATGGTGTGTTGTGCTAGTGTTGGGTCAAATCCTTTCGAATCATGATATTCCCAAGAAAAAATATCATTATATTCTTAACAAAGTGAAAAAAATCCTTCTTTTCATTTTTGGTACATACCTTTCCAATCTTGAGGAATTTATCTTTGAAAATTTTAACATTTTCATAGTGTTCTTGCTTCACCATGATGTTGTTTTTCTCCTTTCTTGGTTAGTCATCAACATTAAACATAGATTCCAAGGTGACCAGTCCTTTAAGTAGCTTGTTAGACCTCAATTGTATAATCTAATCACTATATTGATGCTGAAAATATTCTTGGTTATTAGCTGAAAACTCAGCCCCTTCAACCAAGAAACTCAAAATTTTCTCATCACTATCAAAGACTTGCCAATAAACATTGTTATCAAGTATAGAAGTTCTAACAACTACCTTGACATACTGTTGTGATTTATCTCTTGTGATCTCACTTGGAACATCATATTGTGCACCTATAGTAGCTAGTATACGAATATGTTTGTTCTGATTTCTAGGTATGAACAACAAGTTAAAATCATGAAAAATATTTAATAATTTCCCATACCCTATACTTATATTACTTTAACAAATCATTCTTGGTTAAATGGATACTTCTTACTTGATTAAAAATTAGTTCACTATCCCTATAGACTTGAAAACAACTAATTTTCTTCTCTCTTCCCCATTCTAACCCATGAATCAATGCTTCATACTGAGTTGTATTATTGGTATAGTTGAAGAAAAATCTAAATGAAAAAATTACTTCTCACCTTAAGGAGATGTAAGCATTGCACCACCTCTAACACCATTTTTTTTTACCCATAAAAGTATAGCTTTCATACTTCATTAGACTATTGGTCACATTATTTCCCCTCATTTTTAACCACGTTAGGGATCATAGAACAATTCTCATGGATCATATACACCCCCAAGCATGCCTCTTCTAGTTTTTTATTTGAATTATCCTCATTATCTTCAACTTCCCACTCATCCAACAAGATATCAAGTATGTCATCCAATTGAGTGTTGTGTTCTTGGACAAAAATTTGCTCATCATGGTCCAGAATAGTGCAATTAGCATCATCAACACTTGGCACATATGGTCCAATATGTTCTTTAGCTATAGTTTCTTATTTTATGGTTACTTTGGTGTCATATCTTGTTTTAAAGAGCATGTGAGACCAATTTTAGGATAGATAATTATTGCAATGAAGTCCTTGATAGGCATAAGGTGAAGTATAGTATAAGCTCTATGCCATAAATTTCTTGTGGTATGGAGAAGTTTGGGCATGCATTCAAGCTAATACTAAAGCATTTGATGATTCCAATTGTGTTCACACATGTTCCATCAACTTTTACTACTCCTTTTACTAATGGATGGTATTTTATGCCTAACTTATCAACAATTTTCTTAGGCATCACAAAACTACTAACACTTGATTTATCAATCAATTATAGACCAAGTGATCACAAATTATCAATGAGACATAAAATGGGGTGGTTTGACCTCTTTATTTTTCTTCCCAATGTTTATTTTAGGTGTATTTGTGAGTACTACTTTGGATTGGTCTTTGGATGAATCTTTTGACACACTTAAATTAGATAAAGTAGATTGGAGGAGGTATTTTTTCCTAGGATAGTTAGTGAATCCCACATAGACATCAAAACACTGGATTTTGTCATGGGCTCAAGAATATTAAATGGGACAATATTAATCTTTGGTTGAATCTTTAGGGAAACAAATTCATTTTGAATAAGTGTTGGTTGGGCTTGATTTCTAGGTTGCTCCTTGTTTGTGAAAGGTTGATTCCTTTGAAGTACTTGCACAATTGATGATGTTGATGGACCAATAGAACCTTGATCAGCTTGGGAAGCTTCAAAAGGTACCTTATTAGTTGGATATCATAGCTCTACAACTCTTTTATTTCTTCTAGTGTTGGATGCAATTGAAGAATAGGTTTGATTTACCCCACAAAATTCCTCACCTTTCAAATTCAGAATTTTTTTTTCATCTTGATGATCTCCTTACTGTTGTTCATACTTTCCATGAGACATATTTGGATACAAACTTGGGTTATTTTGGACCATTAGAGCTTGGTCGATTACACTATTTGAAAATGTAGCCTAACTATGTGGTTGATTGCATGGGAAGCACCATTCTAATTTATGTTCCAAGTTGTTTTGAATTGGTACCAACTCCTTTGAAGTACTTGTAGTGTTAGGATTATAAGCATGGAATGGTATAGAATTAATGGATTTTCTTTGTACTTGATTGTTTGCATGATATGGTAGCTTATTAGGTTGATTGTTTAGTGTGAGGGTTGAAAAGAAGCTTGATATGGTCTATAATTTTGACTTTGTTACTTCTTTAGGTTAACTAGTTCATTTATAAAGGTTTGCAAAAGGCCTTTTATCTCTCGTAGCCCAAGGGCTTGTGTTGGGAATATAGCAGTATCAAGTATATGTATTTTTCTATTTGTAATTGGGATAGAAGGAATGGGAGGTACTTGTAAAGGAATAGGTGGTTGCACTTCAGGGAAGAAAGGCATAGGAGGTCTTGGGGCAATTTTACCAACTTGAATAAGGTTGTTTTATGCCCTTATTTCTATTTCAAAAGCACCTAGAAGTGTCCCTCCACCCATAGATTGTATCACAACTAAACTATCACTATTTAGAGCTCTCAAATAATATAAAAAATCATGTTCAAGAGATGATCTTACCATTTGTGGTATTCTATACCAAGTCTTTTAGGAATGGTTGTTGAAATCAGTCATGAGCTCATGTGGAGACCTCTTGAGTGTAGTCATCTACTCAAATAGTGACCAATGATGGATTTATTTTCAAAAAATTTGCATAATAATTCACCTAGTTGGTCCCAAGTGTTGATTGAATTCCTAACCCTCTAAACTATAAATATTTTCCTTCTAAATATTTTGCTAGTAATCTAACTACAACATTATCTTCAGTGATATGATGGACTGCACAAATTGTAGCCACATCTTATATGTGCTCATTGGGTGTAGTATGATCTTCATTAGTGTAAAATGTGACACTTTTCAAGGCTTCCAAGGGAATTTATCATGTTGCTACAAGTTGAGTGGGTTGACTTGATTTAAAGGAATAAAACCATGATTCTTAGGTGCATCCATAAGAACCAAAGTTGATTGATTTATAAAAAATATTTGAAAAAGGCCTACTAGGAGGGGGTGTAGAAAGTGTTACCACTATTAGTCTTGCACTCTTTTTGACTGTTCTACCTCTTCTTCTAGGTGGAGAGAGTTGAAAGTAAGAGAATGGTTTTGAAATCCCTCTAGTTTGTATCCTTCTCCTCCACTTTTGCACTTATTGTTTCAAAACCGAAGCTCTGGAGTCACCAAGTATATATCTGACACCTTTTGAATGTTGAAAGCACTACTACACATAGTAGGATATCAATGAAATAGAGATTGTATTGGACTAAAATATATTTTTGGTCTCACCGGGCAATGCCAAAAACTATTGTCACTGAATTGTGCACCCTTTTTGAGTTGATAAAATCACTCAACCACCTCATCAACTCAAAGCTTATGATAGAGTTGACTGGGGTTTTCTTCTTAATATTTTGAAATCTTTTGGCTTCGAGGAGAAGTTGGTGTTATTGGTTTCTTAGTTGATCTCTACTCCAATTTTTTTTGTTCTTGTTAATGGTTCCCCCCTCCTCTTTTTGGTTTTTTGAGGCAAGGAGATCTGATCTCTCTTTTTCTCTTTGTAGTTATGGTTGAATCTTTGGGCCACCTTATTAAGAGGTTTATTAATACTAGTCAAATGTTGGGATTGTCTCCTTCTTCTCGAAATCATATTTTCTCCCACCAATAGTTTGTGGATGATACTCTTATTCTTGGGGAGTCTCCATCAAAGACGTTAAAGTTATTAGACTTATTTAGTAGAAATATGAAGTATCTTTTGGGAAAAAGATTAGTTTTCTTAAGAGTGTTGTCTTCTTTCTTAATACTCCTAAGCATAGGCATCAGATAATTATGAGGATTTTGCAGTGTCAATTTGGGGATTTTTTGTCATCTTACCTAGGCCTTTCGTTGTGTTCCAATGTTGTTCTTGATTCCTTTTGGCATGGATTGGTTGATAAGTTTAACTCCAAATAAGCTTGGTGGAAAGGGGCTTTGCTGAGTCAAGTTGGGAAAGTTCAAATTGATCAAGTCTACCTTCTAAAATCTTTCAGTCTATGCTCTTAGTCTTTTTCATATGTTGCAAAAGTTTTTGGATAAGATTGAATGTATTCGAAAGAATTTCCTTTGGTCTGGGGTCGAAGAGAAGAAAATATTACACCTCATCTCTTTGGATGATGTCTATAGGCCTACAAAGGTGGGAGGCTTAGGCATTTACAAAATAAGAGAATTCAACATGGCTCTTCTTGCTAAGAAACTATGAAACCTCATCCCTGGTAACACTAAATGGGCTCATATTATTACCAATAAATACCTCAGGGGAGTGGATCGTTTGAGGGACCTTCTTGCTAGTGGCTTCTCCTCCTCTTCTAGCTCTACTCTTTGGAACTATATGGTTAAATCTAGAAATATTGTTTCTAAGGGATTGCAGTGGCAACCAGGGAATGGTAGAATTCTTTTTTGGGATGACTATTGGTTCGGGAATGGTTCGCTCAAAGATGAGCCTTAGGCTCTCCCTTTTATGGATCTGTGTATTCATAGGTTTGGAAGATTTTTTGCTAATTACATGGAGGGGGCCTCGTGGAAAAGGTTGCATGAGTTGGACTCAGGCTTGGAAGTCCTCTATAAAGCCTTATCTTCTGTTCATATCCCCTCTTTTGCTTTGGTTGATAAGGTTGTCTGGAATTTTTCTTCCAATGGAAAATTATTTGTTTCTTTTACTTTTTCTCTTCAAGTTTCTTATATTGGCCCTGTTCCTTTTTGGGCTTCTCTATGGTTTCCCAAGTTGATTCCTACGGTGAACTTATTTTTTTGGTTATTTTTCCAAAACAAGGTGTTGACCATTGATAATCT
Source organism: Sequoia sempervirens (assembly GCA_007258455.2). NCBI lineage: Eukaryota > Viridiplantae > Streptophyta > Pinopsida > Cupressales > Cupressaceae > Sequoia > Sequoia sempervirens. The sequence continues at coordinate 14,130,521 of VDFB02105785.1, forward strand.
TGTGAAAAGAGGTTTTATGCTACCTAACAGATGTTTTTTGTGTGAAGAAGCCACAAAGGACTCGTATCATCTTTTGATTGGTTACAAGTATGCAATGGAATTTTGGGCTCATGGGCTCTCTCTTTGGAACCTAAGCTAAGTTTTTGCTTCCTCAATTGGGGATTTGTTTGTTAGAATTGAGAAACAAGCACGAAACCACAAGCCACAAGATCAAACAACAAACAAATACACCTTCCATGCAAGAGATCTGCAAACAAAATATGCAATATTCCTCAACAAGAAAAGGCTACAGAAGAGACTTTCAAGAAGATATGAAAGCTCCAAATAATATCCGAGAATTAATTACAATGAGGGTTGAGTGCTTATAAGAGAAAAACCCTAAATGAGAAATGGATTTGATCATGACAAGTGTCAACATCACATGAGATGAGACATAATGATCTAATATTAGCTCAACTAATAAAGCATTATAACACTCCTGATTTTAGCTTAAGTGTGTGAGAATAAATTAGGCTAATAATCAATTAAAGATTAATTAATTATTAGCTAATGTATGATAACTCTAACACCCCCCTTAAGATGAACTTAGGGAGTAGCTAAAAACCCTAAAAATAATGCATGATAGGTCCCAGAAAACAACGCCAAATAAGGTACCCATGTACAAACAAAAGATCTCTATAATGTGGAGAAATAGAGAAAACCTCGTGGGAAAAACTCCACTCCAAAAAGAGATGAAAGCCAAGTGAAGGACTAAAGAATCCTCCAAACAAGGCACGGTTGTCCCAAAAGATAGGAACAAAGGAAGGACTAAAGAATCCTCTAAACAAGAGTGAAGGACTGAAGAAGCCTCCAATAAAAAAGAAATTGTCCCAAAAGATAGGAACAAAGGATGAACATAAAAAAACACCACTGAAGCATGAAGAAGCTGCAAACACTATCGAAGAATGATTGTTGAAATGTTGAAAGAAGAACCTCTGTTGAAACATATGATGATCAGGATCAAGAAGACAAGAATCTAAATGATTGCCCCCAATGACACTACTTGAATCCAATGGAAAACCAAGGAAAACATCATGAACTCAAAGATACAGATGGCACAATTACCAATAGTCTAAAGAACCAATCAAGTGAAAATGGAAGGTCGCCTCAAGAAATAGGAATGCAAGAGTGTCCATATGGTAAGTTCTCCATCTCACCAAAATGCATGGGTAACTAGCTGCTACATCCGCCTAGTACATAGGAACAAATACTCTATACATAACTCACTCCAACACAGAACCAAAGAAGTAGTAGCACCAATAGTAGAAACCCCCCCATAATGCTAAAAATGGAGAGGTGTGACAGGTACACTAAAACTGAATGCTACAATGTAGTGCATGATAAAGAACCAAGAACATCTAAATGTGCAGACATGAAAGTACAAGCAGATATAAAGGGTGTGCAAACCAAGGCACACACACATGAGAAAGGTATGAAGAAAAACTAAAGGAAAATATCAATCCCCATGGCACTTTATATCATAGTTCGAGTACAATAAAGCACAAAGTGATGTGCAAGATCCCATAATATAGGTGCAATACAAAGGCACTTTATCTCAGTGCGTTTACAAATGATAAATACATGCAATGTGAGCCCATAAGGTCCAAAAAGGAAAACAACAGACAATAAGTATTTCTAGAAACAACCAAAAATCAAATCTCAAAACTAACTACACCACTGCAAATATCTCGAAACCAACTTTTGGACGATATCTCATTTTCCCATTTTTGACATCATATGCAAAAGTTATGCTAAAAACACTGAAGGCAACTCTAGAAAAGAAGATCTGACTTAACTAGAAATAATAGGGACCTGAGAAAAAATCTCCAAAAAATACCTACACCATTGGAAAGTACTTTGAATCCTCTTTCTGACAATATCTCGTTTGCTTGATTTTGACATCGTGGGCAAAAGTTATTGCCTCTAGAGGAAAACTACCCTCAAAGGGAAAAAAACACAGTCAATGCATTAAATTTGACGTCCAAACGGTCGCCGTAGCAGAACACTAGGCTAAATTTGATGGCCATTTGGTCGTCACCAAGTTTGCACTATTCAACTTATTTTTTTAAAATGTTTAAAAAAAAAAACAAAAACATGAATATTTAAAAAAAAAAAAATTAATAAAAAAACATTGGGGGGCCCATGGGGGCCGCCACCTACCAATGTGGCAAGGGTGGTACCCTCCCTGCAAGGGGCTACTGCCTGCCATAATGGCAGGGCAACAATACCTTGGGTACCATCCCCACTATTTCAAATATAAACTTTTTTTTTTTTAAATAAAAAATTTGCTTGCCTTTTTAAAAGGCTTTTCAACAATTTTTTTTAAATGACTTTTTGAAATTTTTGCAAGGAAAAAAATATTAAATATTTTTTTATTTTACCTTGAACTACGTGTTGGGAGGCTGTACGACTTTCCTAGCAATTTTTTTTGCCTCAGATGCCAACTTCACCAAATTTGATGATTTGACAGGTGATCTTAAGGTTTTTGGGCCTTCTAAGTGCAATGGTGATGTCCGTTTCGTGCCAAAATGTACGAAAAATATAGCTACTCTCCAGATCTAGAAAAAATAGCAACCACTTCAAAACCTTGTAGATCTAGTGTTAGGAATCGAAATTGGGCAAAACAAAAGCCAAATTTGACCTTCTCAACAACTCTAGATCCAATGGTGAGGTCCTTTTCACACAAAAATTCTTTGAAAAACACCCACCTCATAAATTTTCAAAACAAGAAAAGGGGATTCAAATCTGAAGCCTGCAACCCTCGTTCAAGAAAGAAAATCTCATAAATCGAGAAGGGGTTCGCTGAATCCACGCTCTGATACCATGTTAGAATTGTGAAACAAGCACAAAACCATGAGCCATAGGATCAAACAACAAACAAATACACCTTCCATGCAAGAGATCTGCAAACAAAATATGCAATATTCCTAAACAAGAAAAAGCTATAGAAGAGGCTTTCAAGAAGATATGAAAGCTCCAGATAATATCTGAGAATTAATTACAATGAGGGTTGAGTGCTTATAAGAGCAAAACCCTAAATGATAAATGGATTAGATCATGACAAGTGCCAATATCACATGAGATGAGACATAATGATCTAATATTAGCTCAACTAATAAAGTATTAAAACACTCCTAAGTTTAGCTTAAGTGTGTGAGAATAAATTAGACTAATAATCAATTAAAGATTAATTAATTATTAGCTAATGTATAATAACTCTTACATTGTTGTCTCAATGGGTGGGCCCTACTACTAATCCTTCTTTTCTCTTTCTTTGGTCTCTCTCTGTTCATCATCTTGCATGGGGCATTTGGCTTGAAATAAATAACAGAATATTCAGGGACTCTGCCCTCCCTTCTATCCTCTTAGCTTTTAAGATTTGTACGGCTATTAAAGAGATTTTTTTGTCTGAAGCTTCCTTTCAAGGTGGCCCTAATTTGGTGGTGTTTCCTGGTGATGTTGGTGTTTTGAATAATTGGAATCTTCCTTGTGATATCTTCCTTCCTTTCAAAAAAGGTAAGGCTTCTAGGATTGATGTTTCTTGAAAAGTTGCTCCTATTGGTTGGATGAAAGTTATTTTTGATGGAGCTGCTAAAGGTAATCCAGGTCCTACTAGTTGTGGGGGAGTGTTGAGAGATTATAATGGTAGTTTTGTTTCCATGGTGGCACTCCCTTTAGGAACCCAGACAAAGCACTTTGTAGAAACTTCAACTTCCTATCATGGGCTGAAATTAGCTCAGTCTAAAGGATTTAGGAAGGTTTGGATCGAGGGTGACTTGTTAAATGTTATTAACAACCTAAATAAATCTACCCCCCCTTCATGGAAGGTTGAATATATCATTTTGGATGTTGTGGAAATATTGAATTCCTTTGAACATTGCTATATCTCCCATATCTTTAGAGATGGGAATTGTTTGGTTAATGTTTTCGCTAATATTGGGGTTAATGATCATATGTTATGGGAAGGGAATGACCCCCTCCCCATTAAATCCCTTCCTAGTCTTAATCATGATCTACAAATGTGATAAGGATGGGGTTATCTTCATCATTAGCTTATTTCACATGAGCTTGTTTACATGGCAGCTTATAGCTTGGGATGATCCCTAGTCAAATTTTGTCTTGTTGTTTATTGATTTGACTATCTTTTGTAAGGGGTGGCATTCTAGATTAATAATTTCCCTCTACCACCTTACCTCTCCCACACAAATTGTGGGTGGCTCTAAGGATATTTTCTTGAGGCTTCTTCTCATTCCCTATAATTTTTTCAAGCTTCTATGGTTAATGGTGGTTGTGATCATGGGTGGTGACTGGAATAGAGTTGAACCTTTTTCTTGTGACTCCTCGAAGACCAATGCAAAAGTATGGGAAAGGTTACAGATGGGAGGTTTTATTCCTTATTTGGAGAGACACCATGAGCATGACCCTAAGTCAACAGAGGCTTTCATTCAAGGATTGTAGAATAGGGTTTTGAAGTTGGGTGGGACTAAGTTCAATATTATAGAAGACCTTATAGCTAAAATTACAAGTCTTTCTATCGATGGTAGAAAATTTTACAAAGAGAAGAAGGAGTCAAGTGTTTCCCCATAAATTTTCTTCAAGGATGATGAAAGGAATAGACTGGAGAGGGTGAAATTTGGGGGTTACTATCATAGCTCTATCAAGGCAATTTAGGGTGACGTTGTTGAAGAAATCATGAGGTAATTTATGCTTGATGGGAGTTTCTTTGTTTTATCTATTATCATTTTGTTCTTCTCAACCATTTCAGGCACAAGAAAAAGGTTTTCTTTCCTTTTTATTTGCTTGCTTTCCTAGAGTGTGCTATTAGAGATCATAGGCATAATCTTAAGAATCCTATTCTTCATGTGGGCCTTATCCTCCTTATTTCTAAGTATGCTAAGTCCTACATTGTTCTTGTTCAACCTAAGAGGGTTACTAAGGGTTGGAAGAAGAAGCTTGATTTGGAATAGGAAACCAGGTTTGATTTAGGGTCTACTAATGAGGATTATGAGCCTAATTCAGACACCTGCATGGAAGTCTATTCAGAGCCTCCTACTCATTTTGAGGAAAAGAGTGATAAGAAAGGAAAAACTCCTAAAACTCCTAATTTTGAAGAATATAAAATGGGTAGTGATGAGGCGGTTGTTGGTAAGTCCCTTATTGGTAAGATGGTGAAGGGGGAGTCCTTGGGTTTGAAGAAAGGTAGGAAGATTGTTGTGGGGGATAAGGTTGGGAAACCACCATTGTTTGGTTTGAAGAGGAAGGTGGGATCAAAGGGTGGGAGCTCCCACAAGAAGGATAAGTGAGTCAATCAAGAGGAGATGGTTATTATTGGAGATAACTCCCCCAATGTCAAGCCTTTATAGGTTGATGGTGGTTGGTCATTGCAGATTTGCAGGAACAAGATTTGAAGGTGCAAGATAAAGGGAGTGTGGATGAGGAAATTGAGAGCTCCTTATGGAAGATTAAGGATTTGATTGCTAATCAAAAAGGGAAGGATGTTCTTGATAGTTAAAATCTTATTTGGGACTCCTTGGAGGACTATGCGGATGATGGGGAAATCTTCAACTTCAATAGGGAGTACTTACTTAATGTTCTAGGGAGGATAAAGATGAAACCTTAACTCTCTTCAGGCTTTTGAAATGGGCCTTCCACGAAATAAACCTCACTAATGTGAAGGTTTGTAGTCTAGTTAGTAAAGTCAGGGAGTCTTCTACTCCTTCAGATACTTCTTTGTAGGTTCAAATCAATCAGCTCTTTGATGTGATGAAAATCATTACTAATGAGACGTTGAAGTTGAAATAATCTTTTGAGAAGAGGATTATGGATCTTGAAGAAAAGTTGGATCAAGCTTATCAAATATTGGACAAGGTGGTGGATGTTAGCAATTTTGTGATGAAAAATGAAGCTAAGGCTCTGTGTTTTCTCAATGAGAAGGTGAGGCAGTGGATGGAGGAAGTGATTGGTGGGAAGGATGTTGTTGGTAATGTGGTTGGCCCTTCTAGTTTTTTTATTAGAGAGGTTAGTGATAAGAGTCCATGTACTAGGACTCATAATAAAACTAAGTTGAATGTTGGGATTCCTACCAAGGAGATCACTGAATTTATGGAGGTGCACCAAAAGATTATTAAAAGTGATATGGAGGCGACTAATAGCTTAAAGAATCTATAGTTCTTTGTTTTTGTTCCTCTTTGTTGGCAGCTATTTTTTTGGTTTTTTGTTGCTTGTTGGTTGCTTGTTATTTTATTTGGTTCTCTTTAAATGTAGCTTTCCTTTTTGTAAATGGTTTAGGGGTTCCTTCAAAACTTGTTTTACCTCTAATCAAAAACATCGGATGATCTTCCTAATTGTGTGCTTAAAGATGGAGATCAATCTCTAAAGAGGTTTGTTTCCCTTGATGCTTCCTAATTTTGATTTTATCCTAATCTAGTATGCCTATTTGTGCCATGAAAAAGGGATAGAATACCAAAATTTTTGAACCTACATTATAGATAGTGATGCTCCAAAATTTTGAAGACTAAGTGTTTAAACTCTTTTGCAAATAATACTCAAGAAAAAGATGTTTTTGTGTCACACAACCTTGTTGTTCTACCTTATGTTCTGAGTTATCTTAGCTAAAATATGACCCATTTTTGTTGTTTTAGAAGGAAAATTAGTCTATTTTCATAGCTACATCAACTAATATAAGTGTTTCTTAACTAATAACCAACACATAAAGAAGAAGTTACAAGTTTTTTAGGTGTTTAATCATGCATATTTTTAGAGGTTATAGTATAAAAACACAAAAAAAAATTCATAAGATTCATTTAAAACACAACAAAAACTAGTAAATGAAGGTGAAAACTTATTCTTTTATTAATAAATATGTTTTCCATTTCCTTAGTCTAAAAAATTACTTTCTTTGATTGAAAAATGCTTAAAAATGAAATATTACAATGCTTATTTTTAGTCTCAAGACCAATAATCTCTAAGTTACAATGCATAGAATGACTAGAAAGAAACTTCTTTAAGTTGAAAATTATTTTCCAAAAGTGTAAGAACTAAAGCAAAACTATTTTTTTTCTAGAAACACCTCCTCAAAATTTGTAACATACTCAAATACTAGAGTGACAAGTGTCTTCTCATTGTTGGTTCAAATTTTCCTTTTCTTCAGCACCTACCATGAGGAGTCTTCAATGCTGACTTTAATGTGTAGTTCTAGCTAGGTGTTAAGGAAGAGATTGGGATTAATTTCATCTCCTAGATGTTTGTGAAATAATTTATACTAATTCGACTCTTCCCTAGATATATGAAACTATGTGCATCAGATTCTTGGATAGTGTATCATAACTACCCCCAACAATCCCAAAAAGTAGCCCTTGATTGTTCAATAGCTTATTTCCACCTCATCCAACCATCAACTACTTCATAAGTTCCATAAATACCTTCAAATAGCCATCTAATGGTAATGCACACATGTCATTTGATTTCTTCAACATTCTCATCCTTATCTAGGTGTGGGTTTTTGTGCGTTAAAGTCTCAATGACTAGGCATGGAGATTTAGGCAACTAATTTTTGTTCAAAATTATTGTGTGCATATTTCTTTTACTAGTTTCATTATAGTCTTCTCTCATAAAAATATATTCCTTCAATGATTTTGAGTGTCCATTACATGGCTTCACTTCATGAGTCCTTCAAGACAAACACATAGACACTAGATTGTATTATGTTTCTCAAACTCAAACTAGTTTACCTCCTATATAGCCAATGCTTTCTCTTTCCTTCTCAAAGTTTCTCTTCTAAGAGACAATTCTTATTAAAAATCATTAATTGAAACTTCTTTCTACCCACCGTCTTGTGTATCCAATAAGCTTCTTGGTCTTAACACTATGATTTCTAATGGATCTTTGAAATCTTTGCTTTAACTTGATAGTCATTGTGCTTATCAATATGGTTCCTAAACCTGCCCTTAAACTCTTAAAACTATTGTCTTGTCATAGATAATTATATATCACAATATGGGTCTTTTTCTCAATAAATTCTCCCTCATGGCTTGTATCATGGACAATGAGATCTATAGATGAAGAAGCACCAATATCTTCTCATTTCCATGTTACCTACTCTTAGTTTCATGTATATCTTCTCATGAATATACATTCTTGATATGTTTGTTATGGAAAAGATACTATTCTTTGTCTAACTTGGATTGTGTATTCATTTATGATTCTTGGTTTTTCAAGTATTTATCATCATGACTATCACATGTATTTCACCCTCTCATTTTCTTTCATCTATCACAAGGTTTCCACACTATATTTCCCACTTTTTCTTATATCACCATGATCTATAGGATGTTTCTCTTGATACCCTTAAAAGGACTATCCCTTTAACAATTTCTAATACTTTATAATAGTGATGACCTCTTCCCTCAATTCACTATTATGCATTAGCGCCCTACTGTACCTTTTCTTGCATCAATTATTTGAAGCTTTTTTTCCCCTATCAAGTTTGTAAATATTGTGGTCTTGCAACAAGCACATTAGATAATCTTTGAGCAATATGGACCACACTTGGTTGTGAGGAAGAACCATGAGTAGCATAAGGACTTCCATTTTTACTTATTTTTCATGAAGACTATCATACCAATAGTCTAGGAGACTTCATGTATCCTACTCTTAAATTTATATTCATATCACTATTTTATAAAGCCATCACGAACATTTAAACAATGTTCAAAATTATCTATAGACTTGTACTTTCATCAAGCATTCAACATAAATAACCCTTAACACATATGTCACACAGGTCTTCTTGTATCATAGACAATGATATCTACAGATGAAGAAGTGCCAATGCCTTCTCATACCCATGTTACCTACTCTCATTGTCATGTATATATTCTCATGAGTATACATTCTTGATATGACTATTATTTAGAGAGACTATTCTTTTCCTAACCTGGATTGTGTATTCATTCATGATTATTGGTTTTTCAATTATTTATCATCATGACTATCACACATATTTTACCCTTTCATATACTTTCATCTATCAGAGGGATTATACACTATACTTCCCACTTGTTCTCATATCACTATGATCTATAGATTGTTGCTCCTGAGACCCTTAATAGGACTATCCCTTTAGCAATGTCTAGTACTTTGTAGTAGTGATGAAAACCTCTACCCTCAATTCACTGTTATGCATTAGCACCCTACTATACCTTGTCTTATAACAGTCATTTGAAGCTTGTATATCTCTTTCAAGTTTGTAAATATTGTGGTCTTGCAACAAGAACACTAGATAATATTTGAGCAATATGGACCTCACTTGGTTGTTAGGAAAAACTAGGAGTAGCATAAGGACTTCCATTATTACTTATTTTCCATGAAGAATTTCATACCAATAGTCTCTGATACTTCATGTATCCTACTCTTAAATTTCTATTCATATCACTGTTTTATAAATTCATCATGGACACTTAAACAATGTTCAACATTCTCCATAGACTTGCACTTTCATAAAAAAATAGACATAATTAACGCTTAATACATATTTCATACACCAGTATTAGGACTACACATATATTTTCCAATTATTTAAGGTAACTTCAAACTTATCCTACTTTGCAACAAAAGAAACTTTATAGGTATGCCCCCTTTTGACTACCCTTTGTAACTGCTCATATACAGTTCCTTAGGACTTGACCCAAATCTCATCTCTTTCTTTTTCCTCTCATTAAAATCACATACTTTTTTTGGTCATTTGAACCTACACTTAGGGAGATCATCCCATCTTTCATGAGGTGACTGAGTTATTTTATCATCTTAGCAAGGGTGCACACTTCTATGACAATAGCTACCTTTGTGTAGTCATTTTTCTATTGACACTCATGAACCTTCACTTTTTCTAGTTTCAAATTTTATGAGTAACCCATGCCTCTTTGTTTTCATAGGCATTAAGTTAAGCATTAGAGTGAAAGGATAAAAGTAATACATGTATGTTGGGGGTTGGCATTTGATTGAGACCCTTGTTGCTTTCATATCCTTCATTGGAAAGTAGGCGAGTGCTTGAAAATTTGAATTCTGATAGTTCCCAAGGTATCAGGGTTCAAGAGGGAACCTTGTCTCTTATCATTCATTTTTTTACAAGTATAAAATTTAGTGAAACTCGATAGATCCCTTTGTTTTCAAGGTTTCGGGTATCGATTGGAGCCCAAAATCCTTAACATTGTGGATATTGAGCATTAACATTACTAATAGCTTGATTTTGATGCATGCCTAACAAGGTAGTGGGTTTAGGGGAATCCAAAATCTCCTTTCTTCTAATTTTTCTAGTTACAAAATTTCTTTAAATCCTAATAGTTGAGTTTTAGCCTAGTCACCTTAAGGGAACTTCGACATGGAGACTTAGTCAAAAATAACTTTGAACTTGCCCAAATTTTCCCATTGAATTCCTTGACAAAGTGACATATGACTTGTTAAATTCAATCAATATCCTTCTTACAAAATTAACTAAAACTCGAAGAAAATCCTAAAAATATTTTTGGGAAATGCATAATCACCTATGCACCTGGATGCTCCTATATTAGGACATATTCATGAACCAAGAGGATTCAAGTAGAATATGTCATTGGATAAATAAGATGCATGAATATGATATGGATATTCAAATCAAAGAACTTGTTAAAGCCCAAATCTTGGAAAATTTGATAACTAATTCCAACTTGGAAGCGGTAAAGGTAAATGAATTGAATATAAATGATGTTCTTCCTTGTAGGTTGAGTGACAATCCTTGGTATAGGTATGTTATTTTCTCTTGAGAAAATGAATTATTCACCATCAATATATGAGACTAAAAGGACTCTCAAGCTACAATCATAAAGATATATGTTGATCCAAGGCAAACTAATGTAGAGGAATTGTACAGGAGTGTTGCTCAAGTGTCTAGATAATGAGCAGGTTGACAAAGTATCAAAGGAATATCAACATAGTGTATGTGGTGAGCACATCAAGTCTAAGAAATCTACTAATAAGATCCTTCCAATAGGATTTTTGTGTCCCACATTAGTTAAGGATGTAGCACAGATGATCCAAAAGTGTGATGCTTGCCAAAGATTTTCAAGTCAGTGAAAAATTGTTGACACTCTTCCCCTATTTCCTTTCTCAGTTGAGGTGTCCTTTTAGTAGTCGGGGATTGAATTAATTGGAGAAATACAAGATAAATCCAACAATAAATACAATCAACAAGTGGGTTGAGGCAATTTCAACCCACAATGTAATGTCAAAGGTCATGGTAGATTTTCTAATCAACAACATAAAAACAAATTTTGGAATACCTACTCAAATTATAGTTGATAATTCTACATTCTTTACATACTGGGAAAAGAAAAATATATTCTCTAAGTTTAATATAAACTTGGTGAATTCTTATCCATACCTTCCAGAAAAAATGGATAGGTTGATTCAAGTAATAAGAGCTTGATGAAGATTATAAAGAGAACACTAGGTCATAATAAGAAGATATGGGATGATATGTTCAATAATCTAGTTGGTTTGATGGGGTTACTTTCAAGAAGGCTATTGCATGAATTTTGTTTGAATTAGTATATAGAGTAGGGCCTAGGATTCTTATCAGCTTAAAGTTTCCAATGTATTAGTTATTGCAAGGTATGGAGGATAATCAATACGATGTTGTATGTTTAAGGATCATAGAACTAGATAAATTAGATAAGAAAAAATATCAACACAAGATAGGAACTTGCAACATAAACAAATCATGAAAAATACATGATAAGAAGACATCACCAAGGGATTTTAATGTTGGTGATTAGGTTCTTTTATGGAATTCCAAGTCAATGGATAAATGAAAACATTGAAAATTTGACCCTTTTATGGCTTGGGTCTTTTGGAGTAGTTGAGAGGTATGAAATTAATGTCTACCATCTCATGTATTTGAATGGAGAACTAATAGAGCTAATTGTGCATGGTCAACATATGAATTATTACTTTTCATTAGTAATAAAACTCAATTTTTTTATTGGTGAGTGTAATATTACATCTTTCATATTTTTCTTGATGTTTTTTGAATGGTATTGACCCCTTCTAGACATGATGGTGTTTTATTTTTATCACGATAAAAAAATTGGTTTCATTAGATTTCTCTAGATTCTTGTGTTATTTCAAGAAGCACACATCCCCACCAAGAGCCACTATTGGGACTTGCTAAAATTTTGGAGGAGTTGGTCTTTTTGTTCAAGCCTCTGGTTTGTTCTTTTTTGTTTGGTTCTTATCGAGCCTTGACATGAACCTAGAACCCTTTTGTTCCAATTATCATTCCCCCTTTTCTCTCATTTTTCATTTTTTTCATCAAACCCTAGACCTCAATTGGAACTAGAAACCTAGAACATTTTGGTTCTAGTTTTGAGCTTTCTTCCACTCTCAATCCTCAACTCATCTTTCTCCCCAAACCCTAGGCCTTGAGTGGAACTTGGAACCTAGAGCCTATAGGTTTGGATTCCAAGTTCACTTTCACTCTCGATCCTTGACCCATATTTCTCCCTAAACCTTGAATCTCAGGTGGAGATTATAAATTGGAACCTATAGGTTTCAGTTCCAATTTTTCTTCTAATCTGGAGTCATGGCCCATTTTTCTCCCTAGACGCTAGGTGGAACTTGGAACTTGGAACTTATAGGTTCCAACTTTCCAAGTTCACTTTTTCTCCCAATATTCAACCCATGTTTCCTCCTAGACCACAGACCCCAAGTGGAACTTGGAACCTTTAACCTTTTGGTTTAGGTTCCAATTTCTAGGTTCCACCTAACTCCCACCACCCACTAAGGACAATTTATAAAGTTTAATTTTTCAAAATGAGTTTGGATGCTAAGAAGATAAATTCCCAAGTTTTTCTCCCAAATACCTTTCATTAATGTAGAAGGTCACTCAACTACCAGAAATCAATTCCTCAACCATCTTTCAATTTGAGGCACCCATTTTAGGTAGGATTTTCCCTTAGCCTCAAATTTGACACTTCTACAATAGCACAAGTCAGGGTTTTGACCAATAGGGTATATTTTGATGTTTTTAACTCTCTTTAAGGGTTGGTCAGTGATTATTCTCAGTGCAAAATAAGTGTCACTACTATCCAAGGTTCTAATAATTAAAAATTAATTGTAAGAAGGTAGTGAAGGTTGTTAAATTACCTAAACATATCATGGCATAGTATGTTGCAAATGTAATATCTCCAAGAACATAAGTACTTATCCAATTATATTTGTGAATACATCAAAGTCTCCTTCCAACATATTTTCTATTGTGAATGTAATTATTGCTTTAAAATGTGGCAACATTTTAAAACAATTATTGTTATTATAATGATCATTCAACATTTACATGTGGATTTGTGTAGCTTGGTTATGGATAACAAAGTATGTTTAGTTTACAATTCTCTAAGGTTGATTCATCTTAATGATTTGATAAATAATCTAGTATTTGATATTTCATTGTATTTCCTTCTTATCAACTTGACTCTATAACCCATCAATAGGCACTAGTCTAGGAATAATTTGACTCAATCACCTATTAAATGAATAAATCAATAAACAATCCTTATTTAGTTTGGTTTTAGTTTTTGTAGTTCATGATATAATTCTATACATAAAATATTTATCAGTTTCTATGAATCATGCATCTTTCCCCCACCTTGAACTCATTGTAATGGTGTATAATTAGCTATATAGAGGTAGTAGGGTAGCTAGTTTCTCTCATGATCAGTGACAATATTTGGGGTTACATCAATAGTTTAGGTTTAGTTACCATTGTTTCTAACTATCCATTTTATTTATAAAAACCTCTGGAAATACCCTCTTAATTCTAAGTTGAGATTGGAGTGTAGGCTTGAGAAAAAAGAACTCTCATAGAGTTGACCTTAAACCCTCCATTGTTCTATTGATGAGCCAATTTCACTTTCTCAATGATAACCTTGGACTTGCAAGTGAAATTATGCTCTAGGAAGTGGAGCAACAGTTTTGGGAGCCAATAGGTTCAAACCATTTACACCATAAAAAACCAAAAATGAATTGTGAATATTTTTTATAAAAAGAGGTTCCATGGTTAAATGCATAAAATATCTTGTGGGTACTAATCAACATATTATAAATATCTTTTCCAAGTAAGAAATAAGGGAGTGGCATTCATCCACTTTGTATTACATAAGATTTATATGTTGAAACTAAACTAGACAAGAAACTTGACACCAGACAAGGATTTATTAAGAATGAATTAGAGAATTAGGAATCTACAACTTGCCTTGAAGGTCATTGCATGTGAGAAGATTGTCATTTTTAAAATTATCATCAAACACATTACAAGCTTTAGTATTCCATTTTTTTTAGAATAAATTAAATTGAGGGCTAAGAGTTTATTTTTATAGGCATGAAATAAAAAAATATAACTATAACTAACAAAGGTTCCCATAGTCTTAGAGAAGGACCCATGCCCACTCATCAATTTTTTTAATAACTCCCAACCTCTTTAAATTTTGTAGAACATTGAAGAGTTATCAAGATTAAAAAAGAAAAATCAATAAGATATCATAATGTTGTATCCCCTTCCAAAATTTACTCTTCCTTCAAGAACCAAGATAGATGATATTCATAACAAGAATATTCCAAGGTTTAGAGCCTCTCAAATCCTACATAATATATTTAAAAACCTAGGTAATTCCTTGTAATTTGAGGTTGTTTAGCCTCATATCCCCTATTTTTTAAAAAGAAAACAAAAATTATACTTTACATCATGATTTTTTTTAGTGTCCTTCACATTAGACCACATAGAGGACCTTACCATCTTCTCAATATTTCTACTTAAGAACTTCCAAAAATCCAATAAAAAAAATAATAGATACTTCAAAGAAATAAAAAGCATTCTAGCACACTTGAGCTTTACTAGAAAGGGATATTTTTGGTTGAATTTTTTTTTTCAAGTTTCTTGTACACACAATCTCACATGTTACTAAAAGAGGGTTCCAAAAAAAAAATTATACCTAAATATCTTATATTTTTATTAGTCCCACAATCCCATCCAACCTTCTTGAATCAATCAAGTGGATTAAAATTCTAACTAAAAATAGTAGATTTACTAGAACATACTTTGGATCCCCAGATGAGATACTATATATTGAGTCTTTATGGTAAGTTATTAAAATTATTTTCTTCCAAATAAAAGAAAAGTCATGCCATTGGGAAATTGGATATTTCACAACTCATTATTATTACACAAAAAAAGAACATTAACAAGAGGACCAACTTCAATTCTTCTAAGGATGTAGTGCAGTGCCTCAAAAGTAATCACAAAATTCAAGGGAACAAGAGGGAAAATCTGTTTAATAGATAGTCACAACATAAAAAGCTTAAAGCTTAGTTAATTTCTTATTGATTTACACCTGAGAAGAGACATATTTAAAAATAATTACTACCATCTTAGAAAATTTATAAGGAAAACCAATATCTTTAAGCATCATCAAAATAAAAGGCTACTCAATCCTACAATAGGATTTTTCAAAATCTAAAAGGAACATACATATACTTTGACTAGAATTCATAGCCCGCTCTAAACATTCCTAGTTTGAAATAAGGTTCTCCAAAATATACCTTCCTTTGATAAATCATGTATAACTAGGGGACAATCTTAGAAAAATACGCCTTGGCCTAATGGCCCAAGCTTTGGCTAAAAAACTATTAATACATTAAGGAGGGTAATAGGTCTCTCGTTCTTTATTATTGATTTCATAGTCACTTTGAATATGATTTTAATTTGTCTTTTATTTATTTCACTCCCATGAGATCCTTCCGTAATATCTTCTTATAGAATTCTATGACATGACTAATAATTTTAGTAGCTTCAATGATTGAATGAAGAAAATGGCCTAGGTAGGTGCAACACATTTCATGTTTTCTATAGAATGCAATGGAAATTCCATCCTAGCCTAATAACTTACAATTCTCGAGATATTTATAGTTACACAAATTTCCTCCATGGTCAATTCCTTATCAAGATCAAAGGAATCATCCACTTAAATTTACTTTAGTATTACTTTCTTACATAGATATATAGCCTCAAGTTAACATTAATGAAATAATAAAATATACATGTAAAACCTCATAAAATCAGCTTTTACATTTTCATGACTATCAAGGATGTTCCCATTCATTTTTATGGGTCCTACCTTCTCCCTATTAAACTTGGTTCTCAACAAGAAAATAAAATGTTTAGGTATTTTATTAAATTAATGTTTTCACTTATCCTAGCACCTTGGGCTATATATTTTCAATGACACCTCAATCTATGCTTAACCTCAACCAATCTATTTTTGAATGTCATTATTATATGTTTATTTACAAGGCCTATTCACACACAATAATCTCCTCTTCAAACTCAAGGAAATACTTATCTTATCAAGGTCCATCTTACCAATTGTGTTAAGAAATATTTTCCATCTATAGGTAAGGTTACTCTAAAAATAAATTTAAAAATTTGGAAGAAACATACATTTATTGCTATTTTTAATAAAGGATTGATACCTCAATAGGATGATGGTCAAACATGGTTGATGCCATGAATTACACACAATTATTTCCCTTAACATTCCATATATGAAATGCATGTTTCTTCAAATAAAATCTAGCAAAATACTCTTTTTCCCCTTTTTGGTTATTATACCAAGTAAAATTTACTCTTTTCAAGGGGGTCAACCAAATTGAGAAAATATTTTGAATTTGGGCTAGAAGAATAGTTTATTACCCTTCCAAGAAATAACATTATCCTCAACCTTATTGTTTTAACTATTCTCAATCATATTGTAATCACCCCCAATAATCCATGGAACCCTAAGAAGGCTAGAATTAATTCATCTCTAAAACTCAAATCTATCCCTATATTCATTGTAGACATATAATTATGTAATACCAAATCTCATCCCATTACTCTTTTTTATTACCCAAACCAATATACTACAAGGAGAGCAAGTAGATTATTCACTATGAGGTAAATATTATTACATATTAGAATAGAAATCTTTCCATTGCCTTTGTCATGGTTAGAGTATAATAATTTAGTCTCCTTCCATGAAAATATCAAACAATATTTTAGGATAAACCTAATTTCTTTGACTTACTAAACCAAAAGACATTATAAATCCTTATTATAACTAGATAGATATTTTAGAACATAATTCCAATCAAGTTCCTTGAAGTCATTGGCATTTCAACATATTATTTCGATTTCATTTAATAAGGGGTTCAATGATGAAGGAATCTTTCTAACCAACTTACCATCTTTTTTATATTTTCCCTTTTTATCCACTTTAGGGTTTTCATAGGTTGACTCAATAGTTTTCATTTTCCTAATATCATCAACAATCTCATTGAATATAGTCTTACCATTTTTTTTCCTTTTAGGCCCAATTTTAGAGATAGAACCCTTGTCCATGGTAGTTGATAATCCTTCAATCAAGGTTTTTTTACTTTTCTAATCCTCCAAAAATAAACCTACCCATATTCAATATGCATGACATATTCATATTCTTGTAGCATTTACAATTCCTCAAATTCTTGGGAGGAGATGATTCCCCACCCACTCATAACAACATTCTAGCCAATGCCCATTTTATAAACTTCTTAAAGGAAATTTTCAGCCATATAGGACTATTTCCACATAACCCAAAGAGAGAAATTTATGCAAACAAGTATTTAGAATCCACATGCAAAACAATAGAAAAGCATACCATCAAAGATGACACAATATATAACCTAGAAAAACCCTCAAGAGTGAAAACCCAACCTCCAAAAGAATCTATCTCCATGATTTATTTAATGAACATATATTACAATACATCTACAGAGTCTCCATGAATACCTTTGAAGCATCAACCTCTCTAAATGCACTGCATGTGAACCTCAAAAAAAAATATAACCACAATTATTAGTTGAAAAATGGATGCTTTATGGTTTAAGACATAGAACATCACTTTTCTCCAACTAACATTCAAGGATACCCTAGAGATCTCAACCCAATGAAGAATGAAGGAAGGGATCTGACAATAGGGGATATTAGGATATGTTTAGAGATTAATTAAGGTTGAATGAGGGGTTCACCACCAAGTTTAAACTTCGAAAAGACAATGAAATGCAAGATGCAACACTAAACCCTAGCTTGATGAAATGGCCAAAAAATGGCCTAGAAAAGTGTGTAAAACAAAACAAAAAGTTGCAAAATAGGATGTGTGCACCTGGAAACTTGAAGAGACTTGAATGGAGACTATAAATTTTGAAAATCTTGAAATTTTGGCCTATTGGGACTCATTCGCCATTCTGGGTGAATTAGTCCCAGTTTTGGATTTCTACACAAGAGTAGGTTTTGGGAAAATGGGTATCCAAATTTGTAAAAATCTCTAAAAAACACCTACAATGGGACTCATTCGACACTTGTGGCGAATAAGTCTAGTTTTTATTTTTTGGAAATTCAAAGTCTAAATTTGTTCTTCTCAGTCTGCTCAATCTATTCCTCCAAGTTCTCAGATCTGAAACTCTGATCATAGGATATGAAGCATGAACAATGATACCTTGAATGATGTCTTACAAATCTACAACTCAACATGAAATGGCCATGAAGGATGTAGATCTTGATCTTGACAATAGGTGTAAAACAATGCTTGATCTTGGATCTTCAATGCTACATCACAACACTAGCTCAATAACATGATTAATACTTGACATGCTTGACATGATGATGGATATTGAATTTCTACAACAATTGATGAAGAATTCTACCCTTGAATGCCTTAAAAATGATCTTGAATGTTATCTTGATGATCTTGTAAAGTCTTGGAATGCTTAACTCTTGCTTGCTTGAATTGATATCATGTAGGCTTGTATTGCTTATGTGAGATGAGGATTTGAAAGCTTGTTTATATAGGAAATGCACTCAAATGATTGTTAATTTCATCCTTAAGGCCAACATAGAAAAAATTTGAATTAAAAACTGACTTTTCCTCCTCAAAACCTTAAAAATAGTCCAAATGAGACTCATTTTCCATCTTGGGTGAATGAGTCCCACCTGAATGGGACTCATCTTCCCAAGGTGGCGAATGGGTCCCATAGGGGCTATTTTTAGTCTTAAAGTGTCAGGGAGTCAAGAAATTAGGCTTATATGTTGATCTTGTCGGGTTTTAGTTAAAATAGGCCTTGGGATGCACAATATTGGGTCATAGGGGCCTATTAAAAGCTCATAAATGCAATGGGGTCCAAAATCCAATGTAAAAGTGTAAATAAATACATTTTCCAACATTAAATTAAGGAAAATTTGAGTCTATTTAGCTTAGAAGGGCCCTAAATCCAATGTGAATGTGTAGAACACATTACATCACTAGATTAGGTCCGCTTAGTTTACAAGCCCCTTAAATTTAATGTGAAAGTGTAAATAAATACATTTTACAACACTAAATTAGGGCAGAGTTAAGTTAATTTAACTTAAAAAGGGCCCAATACCTAATGTGGATGTGTAAAAAACCTCACAACACTAGATCAAGGTGATATCAAGTCCAATTTATCATTAATTATTCTCATATCAAGTGTGAAAATGTTCAGGAAGACATTTTTCAACACTACATTTAGCCCCCACTTTAGTGAGAGGATGAACTTACTTCAAACTCACACAAAAGTAGACATTCAAGAGGGGTCCAATCATACCAATTTGGATGGTCTAGGATAAAAAAGATTGGGGAGGTGGTCAAGCCCCTAGGATCCAATACCCTAAGTCAAACCAACATAAGCACAAAAGGACACACACAAGGTGTATAATATGCAACAAAATAAGATACACAAGTATACAATGTCATAGACATAAAGAAGAAAAGAAAGAAAAAGATAGGTAATTTGATTAAAATGTACTCACTTTGGGGCCACAAAACATTAGGTCATCCATGGGGTGAGTATCCAAAGAGGTGAGACACATACACATTTGTCTAGTATTCACTCACACACACATGCAAGTGGCTATGGGGAAATTCATACCTCGATTTGGCTTCCCGCTCAAACCATACCAATAGTTATACCTCCTGATAACTTTGATAAGGCCCCACACAATAATGAACTTCAAGCTCCATGGGGCAAGAAAAACTTCATATGCTTGAAACTCATAGAAAATGTGAAATAGTGTAAGGTTTGTTCAAAGGGATTTTTCTTAATTTGTGAAAGGTCTCATCTTAGCGAACATTGTGCTTAATGTCTCCAAGAGAGGAAAAATTCAAGGTCTCATCTTAGGGAACATTGTACTTAATGTTTCCAAGGGAGGAAAATTCAAAGAAATATCACACTCTCAAAGGAAATCAAGCCTAATGACACCACCAATAAAAGGACACATCACAAGAAGAAAGAAATCACATAATGAAACATGAGTGTCAATGTATTCCCCCACTTTAAAGTGGTTGATAATACCATTGTTGTGAGAAATTGATTTAAATTAGAAGAAGACATGAGAACTTATTCAAAATTCCCTATGCCAAGTCATATGTTTCTGAATCGAACTTCATCATGAATGAGTATGTCACATGCAAGTCAACTTAAGGCATTTCGTCCACATCCCAAGCTTGCTCTTATAATTTCATGAAAGGAAATCAACTAGTCAAAAGATACAATGAAAAGTGACATATGAGGACAAGGTTACTTAACCCCTTGCCCCCACTTAGTGTAGGACAAGGATGAGCCGAAATAAGTATCAGTTGGAGGAAATAGGTGCTTCAACACAAAATGAACTCTATGATATGCAAAAAATAAACTCTTGTAGTAAAGTTTATTTTGTGTTCTTGGAGGGAAAGATATCAAGAAATCCTAAAGGAGTCTCTACAAGATACTCTCTTGATCAATAATAGAATATGTTCCTTTGTTTTGTGACAAAGATGTCTCTTGCTTAGTATTAGTTGTCATACCTATGCAAGACTCTTTAGATTGCGATATTTTGTTCTCTCCTTTATAGGAGGGTGTAAAATCTAACAAATTCAAATCATTAGTGTTTTGCGAAATGACATTTACATTAAGCGAGGATTTTTTTTCATTTCTTGCAAAGGATAACAATCAAGACCACTAGTGTCTATCAATTCAGGATGCACTACTATTAAATTCAGCTTAGAAGAATCTTTTGTAAGAGTGTTGATGTTGATCAAAGGCTTGTTTGATGGGTTGATTTCTATGAAAGTACAATAACCAAGACCATGAGTTGTCTCTTGTGTGTTAGGCTCTATAGGGACATAGATGCCTTGCTCTCTAGCACCACATCATTTTCCACTATATCCAAGTTGTTTCATAAGCTCATAACCTTTCCCATAATTTTTTTTCATTTCTTTAGGATTCGGTGGTTGTTGATAGTTAGTGTCATCAAAGTTTGTTGTATAATTTTCTTCTTCGTCTTTAGTGGTTGAGGTGGATGCTTTTGAAGGGTCTTCCAAATTTTGTGTTGGCATTACTACTTTTTATTTTCCCTTATTTGAATATTTGTTTATGATCTTGCACTCGCCCATGAATGTTGGTGTGAAATATAAGGAACCCCAATCATCTTCTAATAGCTTTGTGATTTCCTCGATATGTTTTTCTTTGTATTTTTGTTACATGGGTTCCACTTGTGTAGTTGTTGTTAATGTTTTCAAAGGATTGTCCTTGCCTTTCTCAATGTTCAAACAACTGTTTGGGTTAGGGTTAGCTGCAAGTGTGTACACCTTGTTATTGATGTGTTTCATTTTACAGTGAAGAGTAGAAGGCACACCATTCATTGCATGAATCCACGGTCTGCCTAAAAGAATATTAAATGAAATATCATGTGGCATAACATGGATCGATGTTTCTAATGTGGCCTTTCTAGCTTTAATAGGTAAAGTGATTACACCAAGCATTTTTTTTCCTACATTGTCAAATCCACAAATAGACAAGGAATTAGGTTGAATTTTTTATTTATCCACATGAAGCCTATCCAAGAGGTTTACGCTACACACATTTGGGTTGAGCCATTGTCAACAAGGCTTCACTTTATCCTTTTCCTATTGTATTGAGCTATGATCATGAAATCATCATTTTGTTTTTGCACTTCCAAAGGAGAGATCTCACTTTGGTGGAAAAAAATGTTAGCATTTATTCCTTGAATCATAGTTGTTTCCATTCAGGTTTGCACTATAAGGGACCACAACTTGTTGCAAGGCTGCTTGAAGCATAGTGTGATAATTAGGTGAATTTTGAATTAGGTCCCATAGGGATATCTTTGCAAGAGTATTCTTAATTTGTTCAAAAATATCATACTCCTTTCCACTATGTGAAGACAGATGAGGAGGACCAGGTAAGATGGGATTAGGAAAAGGTAAGGTTGTTGGGGTTGGCTATTTTGGTTGTGGATTTTTTCTAGTGTTATATATATGAGCAATAGTATTATGATTCAGTTGTTGCAACACATTATTCTTAGCTGGGTAGAGGATGAATTTGGGTTTTTTTTGGGTTTATGGTTTGTGTGAAGGGGGGTAAAGAATGATTTGAGGTTGAATAATATTAATTCCCCTTAGTGAAGGAGATTTTAATGCTACTTCATCATCTTCATCTAAGGAAACTATATCACTATTTTCAATGTTATTGTTTTCTTGGCCTATGATATCCTCCCTAGAAGGAGAGTTTTTAGGAGAACTACAAACTAGATGTTCTTGACATTCAAGGATTGGTTCTTCCAAAAGGACTTCATCACAAGTAGGGGGGTGATCAATGGTTGAATTATCTTGTTCATCAATGATGTTATTGTCTTGTTCCATAATGTTTTCCCTAGGGGAGGAGAGACACATAATATTTTCATCAATCAAAGTATCTTCTTCACAACTAGGAGAGATACTATGAGAAGGATAAATGCGATTATCATCATTTTCCATGATTTCATTCTTGTTTGCTAAGGTATTATTCTCTTTTTCTCTAATAACTACCCGAGTAGGAGAGATTTTAGGGGATTAATAAACAAGATTTTCATCACATTCCATGGTTAGGTTTTGTAAAGTAGCTTCATCATAGCTATGGGATACATCAAGAGAAGGAGAATCATGCTTGTCAATGATTGGATCCTTTCGTTCAAATAGATCTCACCAAATGGTAGGAGCATTAGGAAAGGGAGAAACGATATTTTCATGAATTTCAAGTATATCTTCTAATACATAACTATTGTCTTCATTACTATGAAGGATATTAGAAGAGTCAATGTTACTATCATGGTTATCTATAATTACACCCTTATGCCCTATAATTTCTTCCCAAGTGGGATAAGTAGGATTGTTAGAGCTCTCAATTATTAGATCTCCTAACACCAACATGTCTTCCTCACAAATGTCATTTTCATGGTCGTTCATGATTGTAGCATTCTCACAAGTAGGGGAAATGTTGGGAGAGGAATGTAAATAAGTAAGGTGGTGGAAATTATTTCATCTTCTATTGTTATACTATCTTCCCAAAGGGAATGAGGAGAAGAGAACACAAGACCTTCATGATTCTCAATGATTGCATCTTCTTTCACCAAGATACCTTTGTCACTAAAAGGAGAGGTATCGGGAGAAGAACAATTATGATTGTCATGAATGTCCATGCTTATATCTTCTTCTATCACATTATTCCCACAAATAGGATAGATAAGAGGGGGTGTAGGTTTAAGGAGAGTGTGAACATGTCCACTCTTTTGCATTAACAGACTCTCATAACTAGGGAATGCATTGAATGAATGATTAACATGTTTATTGACTAACTTTTTCTTTACAAACTTGGAAAAGACCAAAGCTAACATTTTTGAACAATAATCTATGCAAACTCAAAATGAAATGTAAAGACTTAAAATGAAATGGTTGAATTATATGCAAACTCAAAATGCAAATGCAGTGGAAAGAATTAAAATGAAATGCAATTTTTTAGTTTTCAAATAGGGTAATTTACTAATTACACTATAAAATAATTTGAAAATGAACGTCGCAAATGAAAATTTGGAATTAAGCAATGCATGAAATGGACTAATTTAAGCTATATTTAGTGAAATGCATGCAAAAAAAATTCAACCCAGTGAAATAGATAGTTAATGGCAGCAAATAGATGTGTAGAAACAAGGTTTTTAGTGTTGTAAAAGGTAGCTTTAGATGGGCACTAGGAATGATTCACCTAGGCTGGAAAATGAGTCCCAATAGGGATTTTTTTCAAAATTTTCAAAAAAATTCAATTGTTTTTTATGCTTTTTATGTTGTATGATTTGTATAAAAAGTGCAAATGAAATTTTTAGATTATTTTCAATGATTTGAGATGCAAAAATGCAACCTATATGCACTTTCACTAATGCAAAATGTTAGAAACCCTAGATGCCAATTAACCAATGCAACCCTAATGCAAATTCAATGCAAGCTAGATCTAGGATGATGATGGACTCCAAATTAATAAAGAAGGTATTCTAAATGTGGGTTCACCAAAATGATTAGTTGGAAAATCAATGCTTTATGGTTTAAGACATAGAACATCACTTTTCTCCAACTAACATTCAAGGATTCCCTAGAGGTCTCAACCCAATGAAGAATGAAGGAAGAGATCTAACAATCGGGTATATTAGGATATGTTTCAAGATTAATTAAGGCTAAATGAGGGGTTCACCATCAAGTTTAAACTTGGAAAAGACAATGAAATGCAAGATGCAACACTAAACCCT
Organism: Sequoia sempervirens; assembly: GCA_007258455.2. NCBI lineage: Eukaryota > Viridiplantae > Streptophyta > Pinopsida > Cupressales > Cupressaceae > Sequoia > Sequoia sempervirens. The sequence goes on from VDFB02105785.1 coordinate 14,155,284, forward strand.
AGCTTGATGCAATGACCTACAAAATGACCTAGAAAAGTGTGTAAAACAAAATAGAAATTTGAAAAATAGGATGTGTGTACTTGGAAACTTTTAGATACTTGAATGGAGACTAGAAATTCTAAAATATTGAGATTTTGGCCTACTGGGACTCATTCGCCATTATGGGTGAATCAATCCCAGTTTTGGATTTCTACACAGGAGTAGGTTTTGGGAAAATGAGTATCCAAATTTGCAAAGATCTCTAAAAAAACCTAAATTGGGACTTATTGGCCTCTTGTGGTGAATGAGTCTAGTTTGGATTTTCTAGAAATTCAAAGTCTAAATTTTCTCTTCTCAATCTACTCAATTTGTTCGTCCAGGTTCCCAAATTTGAAACTTTGATTTCGAGGTTGTAGATGACCTTTTAGTGAAGATTATGACCTTGCAAATGGGGAGACAACTCCAACAAGATTGTAACCTAATCTTCAATGATCCTTCAAGTATTCAAAGCACCTGTATTTTTAATTACACAAAGAAAGAGAGCAAAAGTGTTGATTGTTAGGGAATAGGGGTTTTCCTTGGTCAAACCCCTTTTAGGTAATTAAACCAAATGATGAAAAAATGAAACAAGGACATGAAACATGAACATGGGATATGAAACATGAAAAATGATACCTTGAATGATTTCTTACAAATTTGTAACTCAACATGAAATGGCCACAAAGGATGTAGATCTTGATCTTGACAATAGGTGTAAAACAATGTTTGATCTTGGATCTTCAATGCTACATCACAACACTAGCTCAATAACATGTTTTATTTTTGAAATGTTTGACATGATGATGGATCTTGAATTGCTACAACAATTGATGAAAAATTTATCCCTTGAATGCCTTAAAAATGATCTTGAATGCTACCTTGATGATCTTGTAAAGTCTTGGAATGCTTAACTCTTGCTTATTTGACTTGATATCATGTATGCTTGTGTTTATTATGTGAAATGAGGATTTAAAATCTTGTTTATATAGGCAATGCACTCAAATGACTACTAATTTGATCCCCAAGGCTGACATAAAGAAATTTGAATTAAAAACCCACTTTTCCCACTCAAAACCTTTAAAATAGGCCAAATGGGACTCATTCACCATCTTGAGTGAATGAGTCCCACCTAGATGGGACTCATTCACCCAAGGTGGTGAATGGATCCCACAAGGGCTATTTTTAGTCCTAAAGTGTTGGGGAGTCAAGGAATTAGGCTTATATGTTGATCTTGTCAGGTTTTTAGTTAAAATAGGCCTTAGGATGCACAATATGGGGTCATAAATGCAATGAGGCCCAAAATCCAATGTGAAAGTGTAAATAAATACCTTTTACAACATTAAATTAAAGAAAATTTGAGTCTGCTTAGCTTAGAAGGGCCCTAAATCCAATGTGAATGTGTAGAACACATTACAACACTAGATTAGGTCCACCTAGTTTACAAGCCCCTTAAATTTAATGTGAAAGTGTAAATAAATACACTTTACAACACTAAATTAGGGTAGAGTTAAGTTAATTTAACTTAAAAAGGGACCAAGACCTAATGTGGATGTGTAAAACACCTCACAACACTAGATCAAGGCGATATCAAGTCCAATTTATCATTAATTATTTCCATATATCAAGTGTGAAAATGTTCATGATGATATTTTTTGACACTACACACACATCCCAACCCATTCTTCAAACCCTCACATGTACAAACTACAAGTAGTGTTCACACAAGCTAATCCCAAAATGTCCTTAGCTAGAATAGCTAACCTCAACAACTACTCATGTGCTTACTTTTATACAAATAATATTGCACAAAACCACCAAGTGGTATTACATAAACCATGTGACTAATATCATGAGCTTACAAAACCATCTCCCCCTCATTTAATTTTTGGTACTAAGTTTTTTCAATATTAAATATTTTTTCCAAACATTAAATATTTATCCTAATGTTACATATGACACATAAAGTAGCCTCAAGAATGTTTAACCCATGTAATTCACACATCCCTAGATCCCCTAGGTTCACCACAAACAATATTAATTTTATATTATAACATTATGCAAGGTGTACAACACCTTTTCTTAAGGATTTCACCACTAGCATAGCTATCAAACTTTTGATTAATCAAAGAAGTTTTGTTTAGAGTAATTTTTCTTTCATTGTTTTTTGATAAATTAATTCACTTACAAGAGATTTCCTTCATTTATACTACCTTTTAGTATTAATATGGTTTTCTTTAATTTCTTTAATCTTGGAACTTTTATCTCTATGGACCTAGAAACCTTTCCCATCTATATTTCTAGTTGATTTATCATGAATTATTGGGAAATCAATTTTTAGGTGTCATTAAACTTACATTTGAAATGTACATTGAGCCCACAAGTTATTTTTCCTCACAATTAATTGTTTTATTTTCTATTTAGAAGAAAATAATATCAAGGATATGATTCTTAGGACTAATTGCTAGAAAAATTCTAGCATTCAAGTGGAGTAAGGTCACTCTAGTGTTTTCAACTTGAAGAACCCCCCTAATGGATTTCAAAGCATGGGATAAGAAAGCCCAAAATTTAAAAGGGTTATTTTTAATCTCAACCCATTTAGGTACAAACTAAAAAAAACATCACTTAGGTTGAACTCAAGGAATTTCAAAAACCCTTGTTCATGACTTGTTTATGCATCTACAAAAATAATTTGTTGTAGCACTCTATAGAAAGACACAAACAACCTAATATTTTTTCCCCACACATTATTAACCCAATCATTAAAGAATATTTTGGAATATAATGCATCCATTTTTTATGAATTCATGGATGGAGATTATAGAGGATGGATTGTATGACTAATTAGCTTAGAGTTAACACAAAAAGTAACATAGCATAAATATATATATATATATATCATTGATTCAACCTCAAAGTGATTACAACATAGCTCAGCAGTCTATCACATACTCATTACAATCAATTATATAAAGATATAATAAATTAGTGCAACTTCTCAAATAGTATACTTCTAATCTAATTATAATTCTTATGTTGTCCCTCAAAATGAATCTAAGAGGTTTTTATATAGAAATTTTACTTTAGGAATGATCTAAGTTGGCCACAAGAGGTCTCAAATCTTGATGTACTATGAAAGTTGTAGGTCGGCCTAAATCTAATGATGAAGCTCCAAGAGTTAGTGAAATTTGTTATGGTTTCAATTGAAGGTTCCTCTTGTCCCGTACTACCTTGGGAAATGTTTATTTGAAAGTCACAAGTCATGGGAAGGTCCCATAAACTATGCACATTGAGATAAGTATTGATTGTTATAAACTATGAGCTTGATGTCACTTTTGGAGATAATAATTGTGAGAACTAATTCAAATATCTTCAAATATTAATATGATGTGTGTGATTTTTTTATAGAACTCTGGTTCTATGTTGTGAGTTTAAATGAGATTATGTGATGAAATAAGGTGCACTATACTAATATTCCTACTAATTGAAACAAAATAAAATAAATATTTTTGGTTGATGCAAGATTTATTTTCAACCTGGGGTGCTCTTGCATGATTGTCAAGGAAAAAAAGTTTAAATATTTTTAATCATTTCCTCTTCCTTTCTAACTACCTCTTTCATAGCATTGTTAGGCTTGATAATAAGTATTCAAGGGAATAGACTCTTACCATACTTGTCTCCACTATCAATAGCTCTTACTTCCACAACATTGTCAACTGCATTTCTATTAAAATATTTACTAACAAAAGTGGCTTCCTCTAGACCTAGGTAGAATCTTCAACTTGTAGTTTTGTAACATATTTTAGCTCCTTCCAAAGTTATGAAAATTTTGTCTTGTTTCTACCAATATTAATCCCATGGTAATACATATTTTCTTTACTAAATCCAATTTCCCTTCCATCTCTAGATGCTTCCATTGAAATAATCAAATTGCATCTATTGTCAAGACTTTGATATGCATTAACCTTGGTTCAAGTGAGGTGAAATGAGGGGAGAGATAATTGATACTTTTATTTTCATCTACAAAACCAAAAATTTGGGTAATATATGTTATGAATATGATTATGCAAAGAGATAACACTCCACTAAACACAAAGGGAACAAGAAAACTTAAATTCAAAAGGAAATAAATTATCACCATCTACCAAACATGATCATCAAATAGTTCAAAATATAGTAAAAAATATATATATAGAAACACGCAAAAACCTACCCCAAGAAACTAAGAAGGCCAAGATGGAGAGGTATAGGATGATGAAGATAATCAATTCAATTTAATTGTAATAAATAGTGCAAGTCCAAGAATTTCAATGGAGGATAATCATTAATATTCCTTAATAAGCTCTAGAGCTCCACCTCTTGTCTTTTAGTCTATATTCAATCATTGAAGCTACTAAAATTATTAGTCATGTTATAGAGAATAGAATAAAAATATTAAGTCACGCATGTTAAGAATTTGATCTCAATACAACCAATAATTGATCATTATTAAATATTACAATTAGGCAATCCAATAATAAGTATGTTGCAATTTAATTACCAAATATTGTGGAAATAAATGAAATCATACATGATCCACCTAAAAAAGACACAAGTATTTACATGGGACACCCTTTTCAATAAACATCACCAAGACAAGTAATAGTTATATTAATTTGTTATACAATTCAGTTACAATAACTCTTCTTACACCTTACTCAATCTACAAGCTATAATAAACAACCTCAAAAATATTCTTCACGTCATCAAACACATCTCTACATTAGCATACTCCAACTTCATCACATACTAGATGCAGTCCTTAGTTGTTACTCTAGAATTCAAACCAACTAACCATTGGATGTTGTAGTTGTGTTGCTGATATGTGGTTTTCATTGATGTCAACACTATTAGCATTGTTGCAGTGAAGGTTGTATATGTCGAGGATATTGAGAAAATTATTAAAAGGAAGAGTTGTAGGTTGCCAGTAGAACAGTGAAGGTCATGAAGGTGTGTTTTTTTTGTACGTTGAAGATCAGTTGTTGTGATCTAAAGGGTTTATTACTAAGAGTATCTAGTTCATCTACCAGAAGTTTTAGAGGTTCGCGTGAAGATTTGATCATGCTAAGAACAATTGTGTTCTTACAATATTTTTGTGTTTTCTGATTGAATTTTATGTGATTCTAGAAATTTCTATTGTTTTGGATGCTTCTCTATTAGTTCTTGTTGCTTGTGGATGCTTCTATATCATTCTCTATCCTTTTTGTATGTCCGCATTGATCGGTGTGCTCGTGATCGAAGATTTTTCTCATGAGTGTTTGAGTTTTCATGTTCTTGGCCGACATGATGGTTGTGACGTGTTGTAGATATTGGAAGATTAAAATTTGAATGTTTGGAACAATCAAGGATATTGTTTTGGATCACATCATAATATTAGCCAATGGTGTATGATTCACATTAAAAATTTATTTGTAAATTTGGGCCGACATTGTAAACTTGTTTTATACTTTTGGCCGATGAAGTTGTTGATGTAATTTAATGTTGTGGATATATAAGAGTGTTTTTTTTAGAGAAGTTAGTGTGTGTGTGGCATGACGGAAATTCATAGAAAGATAAAGTGTGTGAACATTGATTTATTCATTTGATTGCAGAGCAGAGTGTGAAGAAGGTTTTTTGTGCTTAATTGGAACTATAATCAAGCTTGTGTAGAAGCCATTTTCTCAGTTCATACCCTACGGATCTAATCTGTATTTCTCTTCCTTAACAGTGAGCTCTAGGAAGTGTTCTTGAATGCATGTGCATTCCCATTATTTTCCATTATACTTTTAACAGGGTATAATATTGTGGACTAACATCCACCGTGGTTTTTCCCCTAACAGGGTTTCCATATAAAAATTTTGGTGTTCTCTGTGCTTCTGATGTATTGATTGTTCATGGTTTATTGTTCACTCATCAGATCTAAGATTAAGTTAAGTTTAAAAATTTTAAATATTCTGAGACAACTAATTCACCCCCCTCTCAATTGTCTGTCCTTATTTTTCCAACAATTGGTATCAGAGCAAGTTCCTCTAAAGAAGTTTAAAAGCTTGAGGTGATCCATGATGGCATCATACAAGAAGGACAGTCCTAGATTCGATGGAACAAACTACTCACTATGGAAAGCTCGGATGGAGTTTCATTTGAGGTGTATTGGTGGACCCTTCTAGAAGATTACAAAGAATCCATATGTTATTCCTTAGAATGGTCCTTCCACTACTAATGAGATTAAAGAGGCAGAGAATAATGCAAAGCCTATTGAAGCTTTGTTGAGTGCACTGATAGATTCAAAAATGGAAAATGTGTTAGGTCTAAAGACAGCTCATGAGATTTGGACAAAGTTGGAAAATTTGTATGAAGGAGATGTGCATGTGAAGATGGCTAAGCTATAGAGTTTGAAAGGAAAGTATGAAAACTTGAATATGGGTGAAGATGAAAATATTTCTTCTTTTATGCAGAGAGTAAATGAACTAGTGATGGGTATTAGATGTGTCGGTGGTACCCCAGAAGAGGAAGAAATTGTGGCTAAAGTGCTCATATCATTGCCTCCCTCCTACAAAGAAAAGGCTCATGCTATTGAAGAATTCATATTAGTAACAAATATGTCAAGAGATACACTGATTGGTAAACTTGCTACTTTTGAGTTGAGTGAATTTGGTGAATCTGTTCCCAAGACTGAAATTGCATTTAAGGCTATTGTATCTGGAAGAAACAAGCAAAGATATGATATGGGAGAGTGCTCCATAAATTCATTCAAGTATGAGGTAGAAATGAAACAGCTTGAAGATGAAGAAAGAGAGGTGGAAGAGTTGGAAGCACTGATTGTGAAGAAAGAAGGCAGATGACAAGGTAAGTATAAAGGAATGTTTCCTATTAAATGTTTCTCTTGCAATAAAATAGATCATTTTGCATCAAGGTGTCCTGAAAGAGTTTTGAGGACCAAGCCTAAAAAATCTAGATTTCAAAAGAAATGTTACTATGTTGAAGGAGTGACTGATGAAGAGTCTAATAAAGAAAATGGAAATGAAGATGAATCGGTGTTCCTTGCTATCAAGGAAAATGGTCTAGTTGCTACTGAATCTGCTAAAGTTGAGAAATCTCTTGCAGCTCGAATTGAAGAAAAGGATGAGTGGTTTATTGATAGTGGATGCTCACATCATATGACTAGTGACAAAAGCAAATTTGTAATTCTAGAGAAGTATGACGGTGGGGTTGTAAGATTCAGAGATAACAATGTTGGTGTGATTCATGGTAGAGGACCTATTTGTCTTGTTGGTAAGCATAACACTGATGATGTCCTTTATGTTGAAGGTTTGAAGCACAACCTATTGAGTGTTGGACAAATCGTGGGCAAGGTTTATGATCTCCAGTTCAAAGGTGGAAGATGCAGGATACTTGGAAGTTCTGGTAATGTAATTGCTTCAGGTAAAAAGACAAAAGGTAATATTTTTCATTTGGATGTTGCTAGTGAAAGTTGTTTAATTTCTCAAGTAGATGAAATTTGGTTATGGCATAGGAGGCTGTGTCATGTTAATTTTGATAACATTGTCAAAGTAAGTTCCACCCAAGTAGTAAGAGATCTACCTAAGCTAGTGAAGCCTCCTAACACAATTTGCAAGGAATGTCAGATGGGAAAATAGACTAGAGTCTCTTTTTGGAGAAAACATCATCATTAAAATGGATTATTGGAGCTAGTGCATACTGATCTATGTGGTCCATCCAGAGTCAGAAGTCTTCATGGAGAAAGGTACTTCATGTTGCTTATTGATGACTACTCTAGGATGATATGGGTTGCTTTCTTAAGAGAAAAATGTGAAGCATTGGAGAAGTTGAAAAGTTTCAAAGCTATGGCAGAAAATGAGAAAGGTCTAAAAATCAAATGATTAAGGTCAGACAGAGGTGGTGAGTTCACATCCAAGGATTTCAATTCTTTATGTGAAGAGCATGGAATCATAAGACAGTTATCTGCTCCTCGAAACCATCAATAGAATGGAGTTGCAAAAAGGAAGAACAGAACAATTTTGGATGTTGCTAGAACAATGATGATAGAAGGAAATGTGCCTCACATCTATTGGAGTGAAGTTGTAAGCACTGTTGTGTACACTTTAAACTGGGTAAATGTCAATGGTAATACTGGTAAGACTCCTTTTGAACTATGGTTTGGTTATAAGCCTACTATTAAATATTTCAAGATCTTTGGAAGCAATTGTTAAATTAAGAGAGATGAGAACATAGGAAAGTTTGACGCAAGAAGCAATGAAGGAATCTTTCTAGGTTACTCTACTAAAAGAAAGGCCTACCAGTGTTATAATAGAAGATTGATAAAAATGGCTGAAAGTAAAAATGTCATAGTTGATGAGAACTTTGCTAGATCATCCAAATACTGTGGATATGATTCAAATGACCAGGAAGACAATACAAACAAAGGGGAAAATGCTCAGACACAATCAACTTCAAATTGTTCCATATGTTCCAGTAAAACAATTTCAAATTATTCTGATAAATCAAGAAAATCAGGAAGGAGAGACAAGTGCAAGTGCAAATGCAAAAGAAAGAATAGAAGAACCAAAAGTTTGAGAGAATCCTAAAATTTTAAGATATGTAAAGTTAAATCATTATGAAAATCAAATTATAGGAGACAAGAATAAAGGTGTGCAAACTAGAAGAAAGATTGCAGAAGAGTATTGTCTGATTTCCAAGATTGATCCTAAAGATGTCAATGAAACTTGCAATGATGAACACTGGATGGAAGCTATGAAGGAAGAACTGATGCAGATTAAAAAGAATGATACATGGATACTTGTTCCCATACCTAAAGATAAAAATGTGATTGGTACTAAATGGGTCTTTCGGAATAAGTTGAATGAACAAGGTGAAGTGGTCCAAAATAAAGCAAGACTGGTATGTAAAGGGTATTCTCATATGGAAGGTATTGATTTTGAAGAAACCTTTGCCCCTGTTGCCAAAATTGAAGCTGTTAGACTATTTCTTTCTTATGTTGCATATAAGAACTATAAAGTCTATCCAATGGATGTAAAGTTATCTTTTATGAATGGTGAGCTAGAAGAAGAAGTATATGTTGAACAACCAAATGGATTCCAACTGACTGACATGGTTTTTCGATTGAAGAAAGCTCTGTATGGACTCAAGCAAGCCCTCAAAGCCTGGTATGCTAGACTGGATAAATATTTACTAAATCTTGGATTCAATAAAGGTGTTGCTAACAACTTGTATTTCAAGTTGGATCATTATAAAGAATTGATTATTGAAGTCTTTGTTGATGACATTATTTTGGAGGAGATGATAATCTATGTATGAAGTTTGCTGATGAAATGAAGAGTGAATTTGAGATGAGTATGATTGAAGAGATGAAGTTCTTTCTGGGATTGCAAGTTACTCAATTAGACAATGGAATTTTCATATCTCAGTCTAAATATGTGAGAGAGTTGCTAAAGAAGTTTGGCATGGATGCCTCAAAGCCTGTTGGTACTCCAATGGTGACCGAATGCAAGTTAACACGGAATGATGATTCTTTTAAGGAAAATCAATCATGATATAGTTCAATGATTCGTGGATTTCTCTATTTAAATCAGACCAGACTAGACATTATGAATTTTGTATGTATGGGTGCTAGATTTCAAGCTAATCCAAAAGAATCTCATGTGACTGTTGTAAAGAGAATCTTCAGATATCTGAAAGGGACAGTTGACTTTGGGCTTTGGTATCCTAAGCATGATGATCTTACTTTGAATGCATATACTGATGCAAATTGGGCAGGAGATGTAGATGACAGGAAGAGTAATAGTGGTAGTGCCTTCTTCCTAGGGAAGAAGTTGGCGTCATGGTTGAGTAAAAAGAAGAATTCCATTTCTCTATCTACTGTTGAGGCAGAGTATATTGTTGTTGCAAATAATTGCACTCAAGTGATGTGGATGAAATAGATGTTGAAAGATATCAGAGTAGTATATGATGAACCTATTGCCATATACTGTAACAACTCAAGTGCAATAAACATATCAAATAATTTGGTGCTACACTCTAAGACTAAGCATATATCAATCAAGTTTCACTTCTTGAGGGAGAAAGTGAATGAGAAAGAAGTCAAACTGGAATATGTGCCTACCAAAGAACAGATTGTAGACATTTTCACCAAGCCATTTCCAAAAGGATACTTTTGAGTATCTCAGAGGGATGCTAGGGGTAATTACCCCTCCTGATATGAACTAAAGATGCATTTACTTGTATCAATCTGTGTGCTTCATACATATTTCCTGATCTGGATTGATGTTTTCATGGCTACTACTTAGGGGGAGTAGTCAGATGTGTAGTTATGTGGTTCAGAGCTTGTATGTCAGAAGTTAATGCTTATCTTTTCCATTGATGTCAAATGGGGAGAATAAAAATGTGAAAAATATTTCTAGGGGGAGAAGAGAAATTGAGGAAAAGATTCATAACCTAAGGGGAAGTGTAGTTGTGTTGATGGTATTTTTCACATCATGTGTTTCCATCAATTCCAAAGGGGGAGATTGTTAGATGTTGTGGTTGTGTTGCTGATATGTGGTTTCCATTGATGTCAACACTATTAGCATTGTTGTGGTGAAGGTTGTATATGTTGAAGATATTGAGAAATTTGTTAAAATGAAGAATTGTAGGTTGCCAGTAGAATAGTGAAGGTCATGAAGTTGTTTTTTTGTACGTTGAAGATCAATTGTTGTGGTCTAAATGGTTTATTGTTGAGAGTATTTATTTCATCTACTGGGAGTTTCAGAGATCTGCTTGAAGATTTGGCATTCTAAGAACAATTTTGTTTTGATAGTATTTTGTGGTTTTTGATTGAATTTTATGTGATTTTGGTAATTTTTGTTGATGTGGATGCTTCTCTGTTAGTTCTTGTTGCTTTTGGATGCTTCTATATCATTCTCTATCCTTGTACTTTTTTGTTGATCGATGCGCTCGTGGTCGGAGATTTTTCTCACGAGTGTTTGGGTTTTCATGTTCTTGGCTGACATGATGGTTGTAACGTGTTGTGGATCCTAGAAGATTAAAATTTGAATGTTTGGTGTGCTCGAGGATATTATTTTGGGTCGCATCATAATATTAGCTGATGGTGTATTATTTGCATTAAAAATTTATTTGTAAATTTGGGCTGACATTGTAAACTTGTTTTATACTTTTGGTCAATGAAGTTGTTGATGTAATTTCATGTTGCAGATATATAAGAGTTTTTTTTTAGCGAAGTTAGTGTGTGTGTGGCGTGAAGGAAAGCTAGAGAAAGAGAAAGTGTGTGAACATTGATTTATTCATTCGATTACAAAGAAGAGTGTGAAGAAGGTTGAGTGAAGTGTGAAGAAGGTTTTATGTGCTTAACTGGAACTGTAATCAATCTTGTGTAGAAGCTATTTTCTCAGTTCATACCCTCGTGGTCAAATATTTTTCTCATGAGTGTTTGGGTTTTCATGTTCTTGGCTGACATGATGGTTGTACCGTGTTGTGGATCCTGGAAGATTAAAATTTGAATGTTTGGTGTGCTTGAGCATATTGTTTTGGGTCGCATCATAATATTAGTTGATGGTGTATGATTTGCATTAAAAAATTATTTGTAAATTTGGGCTGACATTGTAAACTTGTTTTATAATTTTGGTCGATGAAGTTGTTGATGCAATTTCATGTTGTGGATATATAAGAGTTTTTTTTAGCAAAGTTAGTGTGCGTGTGGCATGAAGGAAAGCCAAAGAAAGAGAAAGTGTGTGAATATTGATTTATTCATTCGATTATAGAGCAGAGTGTGAAGAAGGTTGAGCGAAGTGTGAAGAAGGTTTTATTTTCTTAACTAGAACTATAATCAAGCTTGTGTAGAAGCTATTTTCTCAATTCATACCCTGCGGATCTAATCTGTATTTCTCTTCCTTGGGCAGTGACCCCTCTTGTATTTGAGCAGTGAGCTCTAGGTAGTGTGCTTGAATGCATGTGCATTCCCATTATTTTTCATTATACTTTTAACAGGGTATAATATTGTGGACTAACATCCACCATGGTTTTTCCCCTAATAGGGTTTCCACATAAAAATATTGGTGTTCTATGTGATTTTGATGTATTGATTGTTCATGGTTTATTGTTCATTCATTAGATCTAAGATTAAGTTAAGTTTAAAAAGTTTAAATATTTTGAGACAACCAATTCACCCCCCCCTCTCAGTTGTTTGTCCTTGTTTCTCCAACACTAACAACACTCTAATACTTATAAAATACCAACCATAACATGATAGTACCATGAAATCATTGTGCCACGTCTATCTCCACCAAGAATTATATAAATGGATAATAAATTCATCTAGTAAGATCCTCCCTTAAAGACTTAAGTAATTGGTTTTTGATTAAACACGCCTCATAATGAACATGTATTCCTACAATACCACTAAGACCATACCATAGCTTGTAGTAAAAATCACTTATAATAACCTATAGTAATCTAGAACAGCATCATAAACATGTACATGTTCCATGTTGTTGGCACATGCATTCTAACAATATTGCATGTGCACTTGCACTATATTACATACTCTACAACATTATTGTTGAATGCACAATACAACTAAGAGGGGGGGTTGAATCATTTGTACCTTAAAACTTCAAAACCCTCATTAACATTCAGATCCACATTCATTCATTAAACCCTTTAATATGTTATGATGATTTAGCATGAAAAGAAAATAACTGAAATTGAAACAAGTTAACACCATACACAAGAGAACACAAGATTTACATGGAAAAACCACGGTGAGGATTAGCTCACAATATAAGTAATATCAACATCGAATATAATGGGGCTCACTTCCCAAAGAAAGAAAGGCTCACTACCACTGTAGAAAAGAAGATAGAGAAGAAGTGTTACATAGATAAAAGCATCTCAATGAAACAAAGAATCCACCACAACATCATCAACACCTTCGTAGCATGACTGAAGATTTGTAGCCACCTTCTACTCATTGCATCCAACAGATTAACACATGAAAGCTCGCATTGCACTTCTCAATTTCACACTCTAACTCAGCACTTCACATCATTCGCATCTCTCACATTTATCATAGCATCCGTCAACAAGTCAACTCTTATTTATACCATCCTCAACCTTGAAACCCTTCTCCAAGTTTGGCTATGCCCATCAACCATGCAAATTCAAATTAGGTCAGCGCCAAACACTTTCCTAGTGGATAGAAGTGAAAGTGGACCACATCACACCTTAGCTAGGACCCTGTAATATTGCAAAATTGCACCTAGGGGAAATTTCACATTTTAGAAATTTTCCAAGCATTTATGAAACCTAAAACGCATCTATGGAAAAAACCCCATGGGTCATAATTTCACAATTCCAACTCCTTGTGGTCCAATGGTGAAGCAACAACAATCCATCAACTTGTTTCTTAAAAACTAACACTTTGGACACCTGCGCAACACACAGATTTTTGCACTGTGTGCTAGTGGTTTTCCGAGTTTGAAATGTGGAATCTTGAATCTTGGATCTTGACATGTGTCTTTGTAGTCAAGCTCTCGGGTGTAACGACTCTTTCCGCCCTTGCATGCAAAAGAAAAACCCTCTTTTTCTCTCATTTTGGGAATTCTCTCATTCATTCAAGGCTCTCTTCTCAACCAAACTTCACTTCTTAGCTTCTTCTACTCTTTGTAACAACACTTCTACAAGCGAAGCCCAATCAGACGAATGTCCCTCCAACATCCAAATCTCTCTAGAAAGCATTCAACAGTGTGTCCCTATGTTCAAGATGGGGTTGAGGCCTATTGGTAATGCTCTCTCACTCTTCTCTATTTGTCAATAGATTAGATCTCTTTTTTCATTTACTACTTAGTGGTGTGGGTTCTCCTCTTGAAGCAAGGATTGTTTTCAACACTTCCTTTTGTCCATTTTGATTACTCTCTCTATCTATCTAGCTATTTGTGGAAGTGGGAACACCAAAATGGGGGTTTGACTATGGCAAGCCCTCCCCAAAACAACCCCAACATTTTTCCTTTTTTGTCTTGTGTGTAGGTTGCTTAAGCAAAGCTCAGAAGAAGGATTCAAATGATCAATTGCTTGTAAGCTCCACTTTAGCTCTCCTTGTGATTTCTTTCAATTTATGTCTTCTATCTTGTCATTATATTAAGTAGACCTTGAATCTATGTTAGGCAGTGAAGCTCTAATCTACCCATTCAAATTTTTGATTTCTCTTTCGCTTAGGACACCAGTGCATCTTTCACTCTCCAACACGCTATGTTGGCATCCTTATTCTGCATTGTAGTCCTTTGGCTGAGAGCTCTCCCTCCAGAGGTCAGAATCTAAAAGCTTTGCTCTCTCAGGTTCTAAAGAAGTATTTTATGATAATTAGTTTGGATATGGTTTCTTTGCAATTTCTTCATTCATCTCATACTAAGGTGGTTAAGGGCAGTTTTCTCCCTGGGATTCTCTTGAGAACGAAGAGACTCGTGAGTAGCAAATACCCCTTATCTTAAATTTTGGTGAACCCGACATGAAACATGTCAAATCCTTTTCTACAATGTTTTAATGTTTATGTTAATGCTTTCTCTAAGGAAGATTTTGATATGTTGGATGATGCTCTAGATGATTTCTTAGAAGCATCTCCTCTACCCCTAGATCTTCCAAGGAAACTTCTTCCTTGCAAGATAAAGAGTTGGTGAATGTTGTGGTAGTCTCTGTAGCTTCTCCAAGCCCTAAGAAACTCATTATTTAATTGAATTTGGCTAGCCCTTCTCCTAAGAGGATTCATTCTACTTGTGGAATTTCATATCATGATGATTCACTGGATTTATATTCAAGGTTCATAAAAGCTATGGAATTTTCTTATTATAATGTTGTTGGGCACACATATAATTTAAAAGAAGAAACAAACAAAATTTACACCAACAACCTTCTATCCCTTCACCTCAACCTGCTCAAATTCCTACTTCTTTACCACCTTCTCAGCCAAGTCTTCCTTTAGCACCTACACCTATGACTAAAGCACTAGGTGATTACAATCTTTTCTAGCAACTGCATGTTACTCTAGCTAAGATCTCACTTTGGGATTTGCTTCAAACTGCTTCGATTTATCAAGGTATGCTTTAGGAAGCCTTACAAAAGATCCTCTTGCTTGCCTCTACTAGTCCAACAGATGTTAATGCATTGATGGCTCATATTTGTGTGGATTGGTTGAATATCACATTTTATCCACAGAAACTTGCTCCCTTGGATGTGCAGAAATAAGTGGATCCTTTGATAATTATAGTTAATGTTAATACTATCGGTATCAAATATACCCTCATTGACACCAGTTCGGCTCTCAATGTATTTGGTATAGATCTAATACCCAAGATTAAAGTTGATTCTTCTTCTTTCGTTCTTCTTCTTTGTATATTCGTGGGTTTAATAATGTTGGCTGACAAGCTCTAGGTACGATAATCTTTCCTTTATGGTTAGGCCTTGTTACCTTACCCACCTTGGTTTATGTGATGCCTAGCCCTTTACCTTATAATCTTCTTCTAGGGAGACCCTGGATTCATGCTATTGGTTTTTTAACTTTCAATATATATCATTCTCTAAAGTTTGTTGCAAATAATCGAGTAGTCACGATCAAAGTTGACTTAGAAGTTGTTCACCTTTGTGAACTAGCGGTTGTTGGTCAAGCTTCAGTTTCTTCCACTCTTAATAATTGTATTTTATCCCTAACTTCTGATGCGATGACATGTTCCTCAGTGATACTCTTGTGGAGTATGTCCCTGAAGAAAACGCTACTAAACAAGAGCAACCTAAAGCAAAAAGTACTAAGTCCTCCCCATCTACTTCTTTTGAATATAATGCATTCCTTGGTGATGATTGGGGATCCTTAGAATTATCTAAGTTCTTTATTGGGGAATACAAAGTGAATCCTTCTCATCTAAAACTTTTGATAATCTCAAATACTCTTGAGGAGAAAGTAGACAAAACTCCCCTTGAAAAGGAAAGCTATGATCCTATTTAGGAAACCAGACATTCCCCTATCGAGGAGGACAACCCTACTTTCTCTAAGGAGGTTAATGTTTGCAAGTCAAGTAGAGGAGATGGTTATGCACTTGTAGATTCCTTCGATGTCAATTGGTGGAACGATGCTCTCTACATGGAACCACCACCTTCCAATTTTTTGCAAACAAGCTATGGTTTTGGATATAGGCTTGCCTCTCAATAGGGATATGGGTGAAAATGCCTTGGACGTGTTGAGCAGGGAATTTAGATCCCTATCCAATTCAAACATCGTAAGTGCTATTTGGGCTTGAGATGCTTTATTGAGCAATCTAAGAAAAAAACTTGCAGTGTTAATATGATTTCAGTTGAAGCACTCAATCTAGTCCATCCTGAATTGATAGAGGATGGGGTGCAAGCCAAAGAAGTCCCCTTAGATATTTTTTCTTCAGATGAACCACTCAAGGAATTCTTAGGTGCCTACTCCTCTTTTCCTCCTTTTCACCATAAGAAACGATTCCCATATTTCTTGAGAAAACAAGCGTATTTCAGAGAATTTGTCCTAAATGTTGATGAGGAGGATCCTCTAGCTAATGTTGACAACGGTGTTCCAACACCGCATCCTAAATATCGTAGTCCCCTCCTCAAAGTGGATACTACTAAAGTCTCTATGGATCCTAAGTCTTCTGAAAAGGTAATTAAGATCATGAAGTTCTTTTCTTTCAAGGAAGCTAAGGAGCACTCCAACCTTCTACATTCTCATCTTGATATATTTGCTTGGTCATATGAGGACATGCTTGGTATTGATGAGTCTATAGTGGTTCACAATATTGTTTTATGTCTCAATGCCAATCCGGTTAAGTAGAAAATATGAAAGATCAATCCTAAGGTCGCATTGTTGGTTAAGACCAAGATAGAGAAGTTGTTGAAAGCAAGCTTTATTCGTCCAATCGACTACTCACCTTAGATCTCAAATATTGTTGTCATTAGCAAACCTAATGGTTGTATTTGCATATGCATTGAATTTCATGATCTTAATAAGGCTTCTCTTAAGGATGATTTTATGTTACCTAAAATTGATATAATTGTAGATTTGACTGCAAGCAATGCCTTGTTATCCTTCATGGATGGCTTCTCGGGCTATAATTAGATCCATATTAACCCAAAAGATCAATATAAGACAACCTTCACTACCCCTTGGGGTACCTTCTATTATGTGGTCATGCCCTTTGGGTTAAAGAATGCAGGAGTGACTTACCAACGACCAATGACCTTAATCTTTTGAGGAATTCATTCACAAAATTCTAGAGGACTACGTTGATAATATCTTAGAAAAATCCATAACCCATCAAGATCATGTAGGGAATATTCATCTTATTTTTGAAACACTTCGGCTCTATAAGATGAAGCTTAATCCTTTCAAGTGTGTCTTTGGCGTAGATGTGGGAAAAATTTTGGATCCATAGTCTCTCATCATGGAATTGAAGTTGACACAAATAAGATCGATGCAGTCATCAACATGCCTCCACCCAAGAACATTACTAAGTTGCAAATTTTACAAAGGAAGATTCAAGAAATTCATAGATTCATATCTCAATTGGCCAATCACACCATTCCTTTCAGTCATTTGCTAAAAAATGATGTTCACTTTATATGGGACGAAGAGTTCTAGAAAGCTTTCAAGTCAATAAAAACTTATTTGGCCAATCCTCCTATATTAATGCTAGCTATACAAGATAGACCTTTTTTTCTTTACCTTGCTACATCACCATATGCTTTGGCGGTCTTGCTCACTCAGTATGATGACACCAAGAAAGAGAGAGAAGTCTACTACATTAGTCACATCCTAGTTGATTATGAAACTTTTTATTCATCCATGCAAAAGTAATGCCTTGCTCTCATCTTTGCAATGCAGAAGCTAAGGCACTACCTTCTTCATGTCGAAACACATTTCACTATAAAAATTGACCTTCTAAAACACCTTTTCTCTAGTGCCAACCTTGTTGGAAGGTTAGTGAAGTGGGTAATGTTGCGTTATGGGTTTGACATAAATTTTGTTACTCAAAAATAAATAAAGGGTCAAACAATTGTCGATCAATTAGCAGACGCTCCTTCATCCGGCTCCTTCCTAGGTTTGTATTTATTCCCTGATGAGATTTTTTTTTGTGATCAATCATGACCTTGTGTGGAAGATGTATTTTGATGGGTCAAGATGTCAAAGTAGCTCCAAAGCAGGCATGGTTCTAATCTTTTCTGAAGGTAAGCCAGTCCCTCTCTCCTTTCAATTAGACTTCCCTTGTACCAACATCATCGAGTATGAAGCCCTTATTGTTGGCTTGCATGTTGCAATCATGTTAAAGATAAAACATCTCTATATACATGG
Organism: Sequoia sempervirens; assembly: GCA_007258455.2. Lineage (NCBI taxonomy): Eukaryota > Viridiplantae > Streptophyta > Pinopsida > Cupressales > Cupressaceae > Sequoia > Sequoia sempervirens. The sequence goes on from VDFB02105785.1 coordinate 14,173,681, forward strand.
TGACTCTGAGCTTATTATGAATCAGATTATGGGAACCTATTAGGCTAAGCAAAGTAAGTTGTCTCGGTATTGATACATCACTTTTTCTTTGCTTAATCAATTCTCCTTCACAATAGACAGTGTCCCTAGGAGAGAAAATTGACATGTGGATGCCATGGCGAGTACCACCTCCCTGGTACCTTCAAATGAGGATATGAAAGAATACCACTTTGTAGTCCAGGTCCTTTGATCTCCTATTTTTTATCAACCTGAATTTGATACTCTTGTGTGTTCTCACATAGACTCAGGAGAATGGTTGTCTAACATCCACAACTATTTAAAGATTGGAAACTTTCTCGATGATGCAATGAAAAATGATCGCACTCGCATACTAAAGCTTTCAGTCCATTAAATTTTCTTGTCGAATGTTCTCTATTGAAAATCTTACAATGGCTTGATTCTTCAATGTCTCACTAAAGCAGAAATACCCCTTGCCCTTAAGGAAGCCTATTTGGGCTCTGGGGGTGGACACTTTGGTGGTAAATCCCTGGTGTGAAAATTGATCCAACTGGGGTGCTTTTGGCGAACGATTGAGAAAAACTCCTTTGATTTTGTTAAAAAGTGCATGCAATGTCAACAACATATTTGTCTTATTCACACTCCTGCACAAGAGTTACAAAATTAGACCTCTCCTTGGCCATTCACAAAATGGGAGTTGAATATCATAGGAAATATATCACCTCCTTCCTCCAAAGGACACACCTTTATCATTACTACTATAGATTACTTCATGGAGTGTGTTGAAGCCATCCCACTTCAATCAATGAACATTGAAGCTATTTTTAGCTTTCTTCTAAACATCATTTCTCACTTTGGGTTTCCTTCTACACTTTTCTTTGACAATGGCATGCCATTCAAGAACAAGTAAGGCAATTCCTAGAGAAGTTTCACATTCAGCATAGATTTTCTACACCATATTATCCTCAATCTAATGGCCAAGCAGAAGCATACAATAAGACTCTTGAGCTCATTCTTCACAAAATAGTAAATAAACATGGTAAGCATTGGCATGTCCAATTAACATATGCTTTGTGGGCCTATCACACGAGTGTTCGTACGGCGAAAGGAACAATTCCCTACAACCTTGTGTATGGTGCCAAAGCTATCGTGCCTTTAAAGTTGGAAATTTCATCTTTGTGGGTTTCCCTTAAGGGGTTAATTGATAACGAGACTTACCAAGCTAATCGTTTGCATCAGCTAGAGTTGCTCAATGAGCGCTGATTACAAGACCTTGACCATCTTAAAGCTTATCAACTATCGTTATCTGGACAATATAATCAAAGCGTACTCTCTAGAACTTTCAAGGTAGGTGACCTGGTTCTCTATGAGAATCAGAGAAATGTAAATGCATTTCCTGATCAAAGGGGAAAATTTAGACCTAATTGGTTGGGCCCTTACATTGTCATCTTCATGTATGGCTCAGGTGCTTATGGGTTATCATCTATGGATGGGACACCTCTAAAATAACCTATGCAATGCTCACTCTTTAAGGGTCATCGTGTTGCATATGTTGGCATTCCTTCATTAACACATTGTGAAAAATTGTGTTATGATGCAACCATGTGTGTGTGAGAGAGACATACATACATTTGTTTTACTATGCTATGTATCCATACATTACATTACATATTTTTAGGCAATTAGATCATCATTGTATTTAATTAACATACATCCATATGTGTTTATTAAATCATCATAGAATCTAATCTAAATATACATCCATATGCCTATAAAATCCATAGAATCAACATACATGAAAGTAAGGAACATACACATCACATAATATATGTCAGAATTAGTATCTCATGTATATATATAAATATCAAATGTCATGCAAATGTATTGTGCCACTTTCATCAAAAAATGAGTGGTTGGTGTATGTATGTATCAATGTCTGTACATACAAAAAATGATCTACAAAATATGTGTCGTGACTACAAAAATGATATACAAAAAGTATTGTCTATGCCTTAGGCATATGGCTCCCGAAGCACTTTGGCTCTAGCTGTGGTTTCGGCTGGGGTTGGGGTTGCACAATGGAGATAGATTGGGTGCAGTGCGAGTGTGAGATGGACATCGTTGCGCACATCCCCCTAATCTCTCCCTGAAGGGAGCATATCTACATGCGGGCCTGGATGAGCTCCTATTGTAGTTGTTGGTCACCTATTAGGATCACCGTAGCTGGATATCTCGCAAGGTCATCAAGGTTGTTTTGTAGGGCGTCATGTGCCTACTCAGTAGCATAATCCCTCGTCATGAATATGTCTCACTCTGCAAGGGACATTCGTAGCTCCCCCGATAGCTGATCTCACTACCCTTGGAGTGTGGTAGTGTCTACAATCCTTTGTACGATCTCCACTTTCCCCTCCTCATAGGTAGTCCTTAGATGGGCTACCAGCTCAAAAAGGTGGACGTGACATCCCACTGAAGCTGGTCGATAAGCATCTAAGACTACTCCTGGATAGGAATGACAAAGGCCACCTCTGATATGCACTAGGTGAAAAACTTAGTCCATCCCTATGTATCCACTACAAACACAAAAAGAAAATGTATATTAGCACCACAGGATGTATAGATACAAAAAACCAAAACATGATGTGCATATACATGAGATGAACAAGTTGAAAAGTATTGAAATGAAATAGCATGATCATATGTCATACCTAGATACCCTAATTTCCAAAATGGGTCAGGAGGAGGAGTGGCACTAGGTCCAGCACCATTGGCATCAGGAGCTTCCTAGGAAACTACAAGGGTTGTTGTTGGGACAAAGGGCAGTGTTGGTGGCACTAATGAGACTGGAGTGGCTCATGGAGGAGATGACATCCTCTGTTGCTGCCTCGGCCTTGGTGACACCACTTTGACCTCCTCATCCTACTCCTATTACTCTTGTTGGCCCTTCTCATGTTGTCCTCCATTGCCTCGACCCCTCTGCCTTGGCCTCAACAGTTGTGGTAGCATGTCCCCTATAATCCGAGATCTCCCATGGGGGCATCCGTTAGAAACACTGGTGTAGGATGATTCGTTGCCCACCACATCAGAAAATATTTGGCCACACTGACATTATCCACCATTCCCATCATTGGTAGATCCTTGTCATTGGACTCATCATTTGAAAGAACATCTTCTATAGTAGTACGTAGGTAGTCCCTTAGTCGCGCCATGCTCTGAACATCTTGAGTGAATGTAGGGAAGGTAGGGAGGATGCTTTGAATCTTCCCATGCTACCGCATACCTCGGCTCTAGTAATATGGCATGATCATAAAATCAGTGTGATAGAGAATGAAACGGTTGAGGTTCTGGAGCAACCTACCATCATCAACCCACTAGAACAACTTGTGGGGTCTCCATCTAATTGGATATGGCATCAATGTGTCATACTATAGCTGCAAGAACTACAGATAACCATGTCTCCACTATCGTGTAAGTCATACTAGTGAGCCATGGGCATGATATAATCCTGCACTCAAGGATAGCCCTCTGACTTCGTGCACGTGATGTCAAAATCTCACACCTGTAGGAGTGTACATGAAGTAAGGCTTGGGTACTCATAATGGATGTACCTCCCGAGCTCCTAGTACAAATGTGCGAGCATACTAGCCCCCATGTGAACACTGTCTCACGCTCCACCATCTCATGAATAGTGTGGGTGAGGCCCTAGTGCAGGTGAATCCTTTCCTTTCTATAGTGATATGCGTGGATACGGTGACCACCATGACACAACACAGTAAGGGTGCAGTGGTATGGGCTTGATCAAACCATCAGGTGTAGATATGCCTGATCCCATCCCTATTGTCCATTTGGCCAAAGCAGTATTGAACGCCCTTTGATTGTTCCCATGTCGAGCACATGTCATCTAGCTCCACCTGTCGGTCATGGATGGGAAGTCCAAGGATGTGATACACATCTTCCAATGTAATAGTCATCTCTCCAGTTGGTAACTGGAAGCTAGATGTGGTGGTGTACCACCTCTAATGAGAGCCATCAACATCTTGTCATGGTACATCTCTGGCATGGTATTAACGTGCCAGAGACCAATGTGCTATAGGTGTGTGACCTCATTGTATGACAGATAGTCCCTCTGATCTCTTAGTAGGCATAGCACCTACCCACCAAGATGCTCCCTAATCTTGGGGTAGTCCTGTGAAAAAGGAAAAAATGAGTCAATACATAGCCAACTAAAAAAAATTAAGTTAAAAATATTAAGGGACATTTGTGTGTCGCGCAGATGTCTACATGAGCGCAGGGACGGCAGCACCGATCCTAGATGTCAGCATGTGCGAAGGATGTGCACGTACATCCAGGATGCCTGGGTTGCTTGAAGGTTTGAAACATGCTAAAAGTCAAAAAAATGCACAAACGAAGAGGCATTGAGGCCTACCTAGTCCACCTCGATACCCTTGGCTATATCTACATGCAACTGGTCCAACCTGGGCACCTCATACTCTCATTTGCTTGGTATTTTGCTAAATTTTCTCTCACAAAACTCAACAAAATCCTCACAATGAATAGTGACAATGACCCTTCTAGGGGCCCACCTTGGTATATATAGGTCCCCCGAGGCCTATTTTTCCTAGAGTTTGTGGCTCCCCAGTTTCTCCTGATTTTACCCCACCTAGCTGGGGGAATACTCAGGAGGGGGCATATACTCTCCTCTTTAGCATATTTTTCTTCTGAATCATCAAAAAAAAATTATCATTCTTCTCGTTTTTATAGCTTCTTTTGATTTTACGACTAACTTAAAATTGAGTTTTGCAGAATAAAATTTTATACAATTTTTCATGATAGGCACTATACGTTTCACTAAGTTTAATCACTGGGGGCATCTTCAGTACTAGATGGCTTGACCTTTGCAACCTCTATAGTGCCTCTTTTGGCATGCAAATATGCAAAACTTCAAGTTTTGGGTGGAAATTTTCTTTTCTACTTTAGTGTGGCTAATTTTTCCCAAAATCAAGCCCACTAAAGTGGGGGGAAAATGTAATGTCGCAAAATTGCACCTAGGGGAAATTTCACATTTTAGCACTTTTCCTAGTATTTATGACACCTAAAATGCATCTATGGAAAAAACCCCATGAATCAAAATTTCATGATTCCAACTCCATGTGGTAAAATGGAAAAGCAACAACAGTCTGTCAACCTGTTTCCTAAGATCTAATGTTTTGGATGCCTGCATGGCATGCGAATGTCTACACAGAGCGCTAGCATCCTAGCAGTTTTTCAAGTTTGAAATGGGGAATCTCAAATCCTAGCTCTCAACACGTGTCTTTGCAGTCAAGCTCTCGGGTGTAATGGCTCTTTTCTCCCTTGCATGCAACAAAACCCCTCTTCTACTCTCATTTTGGGAATTCTCATTCATTCAAGGCTATGTTCTCAACCACACTTCACTTCTCAGCTTCTTCTACTCTTGGTAACAACACTTCTACAAGCAAACCTCTATTGGACTGAGGTCCCTCCAAAAACCATAGCTTTCTAGCAAAAATTCAACAGTGCATCCATGTGTTCAAGAGGGGGTCGAGGCCTATTGGTAACGCTCTCTCACTCTTCTTTATTTGTGAATAAATTAGATCTCTTTGTTCATTTACTACTTAGTGGTGCAGGTTCTCCTCCTAAAGTAGGGATTGTTTTCACCACTTCTTTTTTTCAATTCAATTACTCTATCTATCTAGCTATCCATGGAAGTGGGAACACCAAAACGGGGGTTTGACTGTGGCAAGCCTAGAAACAACCCCAACATTTTTCCTCATTCATCTTCTGCGTAGGTTGCTTAAGCGGAGCTTGGAAGAAAGATTCGAACAATCGATTGCTTGTAAGCTCCCCTTTATCTCTCATTGTGCTTTCTTTCAATTTTTATCTTTTGTCTTGTCATTCTTTTGAGCAAACCTTGAATCTGTGATAGGTAGTGAAGTTCTAATCTACCCATTCGAATTTTTGAGTTCTTTGTCGCTTAGGATGCATGTGTGTCTTTTGAACTCTAGCACGCCACACTGGCATCCTGATTTCACGCTATAGTCCTTTATCTGAGAGCTCTCCCTCTAGAGGCAGGAATCTAGAAGCTTTGCTCTTTTAGGTTCTAAAGTAGTCTTTTATGATAATTAGTTTGGATATAGTTTCTTTGCAATTTCTTCATTTAGCTCGTACTGAGGTGGTTAAGGGAAGTTCGCTCCTTGGGATTCTCTTGAGAATGAAGAGACTTATGAGCAGAAAATACTCATTATCTCATAGACCCAAATCAATAACACCACACTACAATACACTTCTATAAATAATATTTATCGCAAATAGTGTAAACACCAGATCGGCCATTACCTGTGCAAACACCATTAAAATTTTAAGCACACACTTCCTCAAATCCAAGGATGAATTGTGAACCACACACCATGCTTGAACATGATCTAGAATATTCCTCAAACACCCTAAAATCCAACAAACTCCTTCGCAATAACTTCCACTTGAAGAATGCACACACCCAGTACATTCAGACAACTTTGGCATACACTATTACACAAGAAACTGAATTCTGAAGCACCAAACCTCAAACCATCTTGACTAAACAAATATACCAACACAATAAACACACCCTCAAATCCAAAAGACCTAAAACCACTCTATGAAGAAACGTGGAGCAAAGACATTTCTCCTAGACACCTCTACAATGCACAATTCACACACTGGTGAACACAACTTCTTTTGTATAATGATCCAACAAACCAAATCTTGGATATAACACCTCTGAACATCTCTCACCAACATATCTAAATCATATAAGCAGATCTTCAACGTAGAAGTAGAGCAAAACCAAAACACACCTCTACAACCTAGAACACCACAAAACACTTTTTCTTCTTTTTATCAAATTTTCTCAAAAGCACTTGGAAACCAAGCACTAGAGACATATCCTCATCATCTTCAGCACTTCCTCAACCATATATAGAAGCTTTTCCTCAACCATATACAAAAGCTTATCAAAGCAACACTAGAGGTTGACACTAGTAGCTTTACTAATGACAACATAATGCAATTAATCAAAGCATGTATAACATCAATTGCTCATACTCTTGCAACAATAGACATTAATGACAACATAAGCTTGTTGACATCAATGACAACACTAACTTCTCATTCTTGCAACACTTACTCTATTCACAATCTAATAAGCAATTCTTAATTACACCTCATGTAGTTGCTATAATGGCAACAGTGTGTTATAAGAGACCTCCATAAAGTTTAACTCCATCACAATATTACCACAAAGGCTTTTGACACTATTTACTATTCTACAATCAAAATTTGTAAACATGAACAAGAAAGTCCCAAAATATGCTTAGTCAAGAGCTCTCTAGAAGTGAATAGACACAAAAGTACCAACATTCTTCTTATTGATATTTACTATAAGAGATTTACACTATAAAGTGAGAAAAAGGTATTTTCTCCCTAATAAAATGATATTACACATATAAATGTTCATTCCTTGAATGGAAAATGGGGTTCTTTGTGAGACAAACTACACTTTGATTTTCACTAGTAGGAATTATAGTACTTCTAAAATTAACTCTAACATAAAGCCATTGTAACCATGCTACTTTGCAAGCATTTGTTACAAACACATACTCTACTTTAGTAGTGCATAATGCAATTGTCTATTGTCACTTACTGATACACCTCGCTACTCCAAACAAAGTGAAAACATAGCCATGTGTCAATCACCTATTAATAAAATATCTAGCCTAATAGAAATCTACAAAATCTTGTATATTTGACAACTTTCCAACATTGTTAGCACGATGATACGAAAAATAGTAATATGAAGTTCCTTTCAAGTATCTAAAAAATATTTTAACATGAGTTGAGTGTTCTCTATCAAGATTTGACATGAACGCACTAATAAATCCCACTACTTGGGGAATATCTAGTATCGTATAGACTCCCTACCACACTTGCATATGGAACATTGCACATGTCCTCCAAAGTCTTTGTAGATTTAGAGTATTTTTTTAACTCAACTTGATGCCTACTAGTAAATTAAGTTTTACATTATTACAAGTGTATGCATACCAAACCTCTACAAAACAATTTTTATATACTTTATTTCAACCACAAATTTATGTTAGCCCTATCTTTAGTTATTTCCATATCAAGTATGTGACTTGTAGCGTCTAGGTCCTTAATATCATTTTTTTAAGACAACTGAGTCTTGAGTTCCCTAATTATTATCTTAATTTTTCCAATGATTAGTATATCATCAATATATAAAACAGTATCCAACACCTGATCACCTACATGTGTGTAGTACACATAGTACTCTACTTTACACATAAAACCCAGTTACATCACATAAGCATGTAAATTTTGATACCACATATGTAATGATTGATTAAAATTATAGAGAGACCTTTTCAATGTATAAACTATATTTTCCCTTCCCTTGACCTTAAATTCTTCAAGTTTTAAACCATGTATTATTTTTTTAGGATAATCCATGTTTTAATGTGTTTCCTAATCCTATAACAAGAGACAAAAAAGCACATGACCTAAGTAAACTTAAGTGTGTTGATGTGTATAGATCCTACTAAGAACTAATTAGGTGATTACCTTTTCGCTCCACCACCCCCCCTCCCCTTAAGTGATGCTAAGGAAGTATGATAAAATACAAAGATGCATTGACAAATGAATGGCGGATGCATGCATGTGTCCAAAATTCAAGGCATGATGATACCCATGTACAAACAAATCTCTCACAACCAAAGAAAATGAGAAAGCCTTATAAAAAAAAACCTCCTCTCCAAAAGAGAAAAAATTATAAACAAATATGTACATGTGATGGAAGAAAGGACTCAACATGACCCTACAAGTACTACTTTTGTCACAAATGTACAATGTGTATCCCTCTCAAAGGAGAAAAAATACGAGACTGTGAATCCACCAACAAAGAAGTGGCTCATATGCTAATGATGAGAGATTGAAGACGTAAAACAATCCACTTCCTACATATAGTATTTCTCCCCTTAAGAAGAAATAGATCCACTAGCGACTGTAGAAGTCATTTATATAATCTAGATGAATAGGGAATCCAAATCTAAATGTATGACTCTAAATGAAACTCGTGTGTCCTCATACTAAAAAAAATGCCTCCTCCAAAATAGGAACTAAATGCCCAATCAAAGAAGTGGAACCAAGAGAGAAAAATATAAACTACATTTGGAAATATTGAAGATGTGAGGACATCACTACTATCAAAGAGATAATGCATGTCCTCCAATCTGTCCTCAAGATCTACAATGCAAGACTCCATAAACAAAGATGATAGTTCTAATAAATAGGAATCCCAAGTAGTTATTTATGGAAGATGAAGAATGTTCTATTGCATTGAATCAATAGGATTTGTGGATGTAGCAACAAGTGATGATGGAGTAGAGATATCAATCCATGCCATATGACGTCATTGGTCACCCTTGAATGAAGGTGTGTCCATATAAGATGCATGAATGTGAACACCAAATGTATCTACAAGTGTCGATTTAGAAGAATCTAACAAACTGATACCATTTGTAATACAAAACTATTGCAATCAATGAAGTTCATAAAGAAGTTTTAAATCATTAGGTTTCCTTAGTATGTGTTCATATATGGTATGTCTTTTCTTCCCACAATAATCACATTTGGATTTGGAGATATGATTACAACTAGTAAAAGGTACACAATAGAAGAGCTAAAATAAAACCTACCCAAAAGATAGAAATTATCCATGAGCTAAAATGTCCAAGTTATCTACCAAAATGTGAAAACTTGACAAACTAAACAAAAGATACTTACTGATGAATCTAGAAAAATCACGCAGATGGCTAAGAAGAGCTTGTTAATACCTTTCCAAAACCACAAGAATTGTAAAAAATAGATATACTAGAAAAAAGATATGGACTTGAAAGTTAAAAAGGGTGATTGGACTTCAATAGGAAATAAAACACCAACAATAAAATATAGGAAAAAGACCAACAATATTGGAAAATTATTAGAATCAACGTTCCATTGACTACTTATTTTCTAAAATCTAATACTATATTGCCTAAGTTAGCCAAAAAGAAAACAATTCCTCCTTTAAGACAAAAAATAAGATGGTTGTTGTTGGTGGCATTTGTATGGTTGGTCAATGATGTCAATAGTTGTGGTAGTAGAATGGTGGTGTACAAATGAAGAAATAGATCAAGGCCCCCTAACGAGATAACAATGGTGAATTGGTAGCAAAATTGGGCAATGCTTAGTGTCTAGCGCTAAAGTGGCAATGACTTCCAACAACAATGGTAGATAGAGGCAGTGCCTCCTAGGCATGGCCATAGATCATGGTGGTTGGGGCTTAGACCCCTGGCTTAAGGACAATTAGGGCCTATGGCCCAATAGGATGCCAAGCTATGAAATAAACCCTCCTGACCTCAACCAATCAAGAAAAAATGTCATGAAACATAGAAGCCACTAAAATTTGCCTAGTGTGACCCTTGCCTCTTGTCGAAACCCTTGTTGGCATCACCACCTATGAAAGGAAACTTCATACACTAAATTTCATACAACAACCACCATTTTTTCATGAGACCATTGTATTTTTTCCCAAGACACCATATTTTTGTGACTCTAGCAATGCCATCTGCATTGTATGACTCTTTACAATTGTACATTTTTTGTTTTGCATGATTTTCAAGACCTATAAAAATTGCCTCATATTTTTTCAAACTCTAATTTTAGCATTTGGACAAGTGATCTTGGGGTTTTAACACCTTCTAGATGCAACGACAATGTGTATGAAAATGCACCATTTGAAAACTTAAGGTCAAATCTCTAAAAAATTGAATTAAAAAATTGTAGATCTAGAGCTCAATACCATGTTGGAGTTGATGATTGAACCACCATAGCACCCCAAAGATCACCTACAATTAAAACACCCTATTACAAAAGACAAAAACAACTAAATTACTATGAAACATAAGATTTTATTAAATAAAAATTATTATAATTACAACATACAATGATAAATCCTTGATATAAGGATAAAGATGAAACCCTCGTTGAAACCCTAGGATATGATTAGGTCATGACACGTATCATAATCATATGACATAAGACAAAAAAGCACATGATATAAATAAACTTAAACATGCTAGTGTTAATAGGTCCTAACAAGAACTATTTAGGTGATTACCTTTTTCACACCAACATATAGCCTTTCACATTTTCACCATACCCTATAAAAATGTCATAGCCTTACAATTGAACTTGCATTGTGTTTCCTTTGGCACAAGAATAAATGACTCACAAATAAAAACTCTTAAATGTATAACAAGAAGTTTTTTACCTATCCATATTTCATATGGCGTCTTCTCCGCAACTACAAAAATGGGAGACTTGTTTATTAAGTAGCAAGCAATATTTACCACCTCGGCCCAAAATTTATATTCTAAATCAACACTACTTAATAAAATTTTACCTTGATCCATCAAGGTTTCATTTAACCTTTCAACTACCTCATTCTATTGTGATGTGTAAGGAGTTGTCCTATCTCTAACAATTCTAGTGTGCTTATATAACACTTCAAATTCCTTAGAGCAATATTCTCTGCCATTATTTAACCTTAACACTTATTTTCTTGTTAGTATGGTTCTCTACAAGTACCTTAAACTCCTTTAACTTGTTAAAAACCTTAAATCTATTTCCAAGAAAATAAATTTGAGTATGTCTAGAATTATTATTAATAAGAAAGACAAAACCAAGACTCAATAATTAAGTGCACATCCACAAGATTAAACATATTGTGAATCACTTCAAAAATCTTCCTTGTTCTAATTTCTCCTAAAGCAAATTTAACTTCTTTTCTTTCCAAGCACAATGTTCACAAAACTCAAACCCAACAAAATAATTTGAAAGACCTTTCAACATATTCTTACTTACCAAGGTTTCCAAACATTTTTCACATGTGACCCATCCTCTGGTGCTACAACATATCTAATTCAAGTTCAATTACATTAATATTACATAAAGTTGATGCTTCCAACCTAAAAAGTGTACCATGCTTGATTCCTTTAGCCTACACGGAATTCCCTTTAGCCAACTCACAACTCTTCTCATCATAGGCAACATTCATTAGAGAATCAATCATCTTAGTAATATAAATAAGATTTCTTGTTAGACCTAAAATATGCAAAACATTAGATTTCACTTTCTCATCCTTGAAGGACACCATCACCTTTCCCTAGCCAAATATATGGAAAGAGTTATTATTACCAAAAAAAGCATGTCCTTCATCACCCTCCTTGTACTCGAAGTACCACTTCATATGAGGAGTCATGTGAAATGATGCACCTAAGTGAATCAAACCAAGAATCATCACCAATAATGTTAGCAAAGAATAAAGCATCACTACTAGTCTCATCATTGTCTAAGAAATTATCAAAGGAATCATCTTTCTTTTCTAACTTGCATTCCTTCTTCACTTGACCTACCACAATCCCAACATTTCATTTAAGTTTACCAGGAGACCTAAGTCCATCTTATGCCCTTGGATTTCCTATCTCCAACATTATTTTTACTTCCCTATCTTTTGACCTATCCCTTACAAACAAAGCATCACTAGTAGATTCATCCATAGACTTTCTTCTAGTCTCTTTGCTTAACAAAACTCTTATAATATCGTCAAGTTAAAGTGACGAAATCTTACCACTAATTGTTCACAACCAAATTCTCTCACAAATCAAAGTGTAATATTATGTTTTTATCATATTATTCTAGCTAAACTCCGATTAGCATTGACTAACTCAAAATTAAATTAAAGCCATTGAGATTAACATTAACAATTTCCCTCTTTCATCTTCAAATAGTACAATTTATTAAAATAAATGTTTATTAACCAAAGTCCTGAGTTGATACAAAATTCTTATCTTTTTCCATAACAAATATGCAATTGATTCTTCTTAACACATTCATTAATACAAAATCTAAAAGACAAATGAATCATACCTCTAGCTTTTTGTTAAATTTATACTATTCTTCATCAAACATACCTATAGGTTTTGATAAATAGGATATCGCTTTCCATTGATCTCTCCACCACAACTCAAAATTTTAAACATTGTAACTCACAATTTAAGATCTCAATGTGTCAACCACAATGTTAACCATGAATTCAATAATACTTACTTTGTATTCTCATGGAATTTTTCGAAGGCTCCCACTCAAAGTAGGTGTATATGTATGACAAGAAAATATGCCCCCTTCCATTGAACAAGCCCTAGAACAAAATTGATGAGGATTTCACCAACACACGATTGTCACACCAAACTTGGCCATGCACAAAACAACAAAAATCTTATACCAAAGAATGAGGTTTTAATATTGAATTACCAACTCTACTACCAAATGTTGGGAATTTGATTTCAATATGACCAATAACTAATCAATGAAAAACCTTAAGACTGTGCAATCCAAATGACAATTATGTTGTTACAATTCAATTAGCAAATATTATCGAAAGACATGAAATCATATACACTCCACATTCACATGATACACAAATATTTACATGGGAACCCCTTTCAATAAAAAACCCACCTAGAAAGAGATAGCAATTGTAGTATTCTATGAAATGGACTCCAAATATAAAAAGTCTCAATACACCTTAATTTGTAGACTATAGTGTACAACCTTAAAAACATACTTCATAATATCTTCACATCATGAGACAACCTCTACATCAACCTATTCCACCTGCACTATGAACCAGATCTATCCCTAAATAATCAGTTTGGAACCCCAACCAACTCAACACTATAACCAACACATAATAACATGTATCACTCCATCAACTTTGTTCTTAATGTGATAGCCAATTACACAAATATTTACATGGGAACCCCTTTCGATAAAAAACCCACCTAGAAAGAGATAACAATTGTAGTATTCTATGAAATGGACTCCAAATATAACACCTTAATTTGTAGACTATAGTGTACAACCTTAAAAACATAATTCATAATATCTTCACATCATGAAACAACCTCTACATTAACCTATTCCACCTGCACTATTAACTAGATCTATCCCTAAGTAATCAGTTTGGAACCCCAACCAACTCAACACTATAACCAACACATAATATGTATCACTCCATCAACTTTGTTCATAATGCGATAGCCAATTCTTAACCAAATCTCATGCAATTGTTATCATGGCAACACTAGGCTATAAGACAACTTCACGTTAAACTATAAAGTCTAATTCGGTGTAATTCTACCACACATGCTTCTAACATTGTTTTACCAATCTACAATCAAACTTGTTAACAAGAACTAGCGAGTCCCAAAACCTTCACTTACGAACTATCTACAAGTGAATAACACACCTAAGTTCCAATAATATGTATAATCAATATTCTTCAACTATGAAGGTGACATATATGAACAAATAAGTATCGTAGTGGGATGACCCTTATTACCAATTCTAGAAAACGTGTTCGTAGAAGATTCGAAAAAGGAGCAATTAAACAAACCTACAAAAACTAGGCTAGTGGAAGAGATCTATGGATAGCACAATGTGCATTGGCATTATGGAAAAGACACATTCAAAGATTTGTTTATACACCTCCATAACATTATAAAACATATAAATTTCACAATGGAATTAAAGTTGGAACAATCTATTTCGTTTCTTAATGTTCTTTGAAAAAGGAAATGTGAGGCTTCTACACACCATGTTTATAGAAAGAAACAAGTACTAATTCATACCTAGAAGTAGATTCCATCACATCATATCATCGAACACCACAAGATAGTACATGGATAACATTGGCTACCAAAGCCTTAAGGATATCATATGAAAAAAATATTGAACGTAAGAGGGAGGGAGGGAGAGGGAGAGAGAGCAGTTCTAAAGAAAAAGGCTAAAAAAACAAACAAATGGGCAAAGCATTCTGAAATGTAAGAAAATAAGCTCAACTTTGAACATAAATGAAAGCCTTCTTTTACCTTGCATAAAAACATGATTAATGAGATGTCATAGATCTTGAAAATAAAAGGAATTGAAACAACTATCTTGCCTAAATTATCCTACAAAATAATTGAGCTCCACAAACCAAAAAAAAATTTAATTTAAGCAAAATTGTGGGATGTAAATGAGAGAATGTTCTTGCAGTAGACCATAAGTTTAATGAATACAGGAAGATTAATCCCAAAAAGCATTAAGGAACATGATAGGATTGACAAATCAACATTATCATAAGCATAACATTCACTCACATAGAACATAGCATTTACATTCATAAACCAAAGGTTGCAGTATAGATAAATAATTACGGAAAAACTTATTAGGGTTGAGATATCAGCATAAGTAACATTCACTTGCCATTTGATCTTGACGTCTCCATTGGTAAGGCAAGAGTTACAGCCTAAAAAGAATACCATATAAAATGATATTTAAAGGAGGCAATTAAAACCATACAACACAATGATAAAATTAATGGAGATGAGAAGTGAAATATTAGCAACCATGGGATACTATCATCGAAAAACCATTATAAAAATTAAAAATTATAAGAAAGCATTGACCATAACATAAATAAATATGAATGGTGAATAAAATATGGGTCAACTTGGAGTCTAACCTCATAAATGATAATGTTTCTCAATGATACAAATATCCTTGAAGCGGAGTCTATAAGTTGGACCCAAAACATCAAAAGAAAAAGGCTAAAACACAGCTTCATCCAACATAATACATAGAGTGTTTCCCTATGGAAATCTCAAAGCGTCAAATATAGATGGAAAAGACCAGTATAAGTATAGTAGGTACATGTTAGCATTAGGCCATATAAAATTATAAATAAAATTGAATCCCTGACACTATGTCCAATTGGCATTGCCTCATTTTTGTCATTTTCATGCAATCTGGATATGCTTTACTCAGTCTGAGATGTCATTGATCTTAGTCGGCATTTGTCATGCTGTCTTAAAAATCCCAATCCAATCTGGATTTATCCCACTGAAAAACTGGACCTACAAATTGGTTAAAGCCTTCTGAGAATATCATAGCCAAACTGAACCTTGAAATGCACACAAATTGGTGCACATTGAAAATAATCAAAATGCCATAATGCAAATAACACTAATGGGACTGCATCTCAATCAGTATATTGGTTGCTGCATTGATGTCATTGTCGACCTGAAGAAGTGCTTGAGTTGCAAGATTTCTATCAAACCCCATTGTCACCAATGTCAAAACAGCTTCTTCTGCGGGAAGAACAGTTGAACCAAGAAGTGGAACTGCAGCAGCAAAGTCATCCTGGAAAAGTTGGATATTAGACCATGTTTTGTTCTTGAAAAGAAAGTTTAACATCACAGAAAAGTAGGTGCAATACAATATAACACCAACGTTCATGCTTATTTTCCTAAGAGACCACATTAACAGTCACCTAGATATTATCAGAGTAGTCAAAAATGGTTAAGGTAGTTTAGGTCACTGCTAAATGAGACAACAATTTGGCATATGGGATCCCCTTATGAAATCCACAACAAGATTGTTTCTCCATTTACCTTATATTTTGTACAATTAGATGTACAACCCTACCCCATTCTGGATTCAACCATGTGACCTCTTTTAGGGAGTACACACCCCTTCACCATCATACCAACTCAAAATCGTATAAGTCCACTCAATTATTATCTTAACATATTTGCAGCAATCATGCCAATCTCCTAACAAGACCACATTAGTAAGGAACCTGCAAAATATCAAAGCTGGTACCCAGAAGAAAGAAAGCGGCAACCATTCACAACTAGAACAGAAAATCACTGCGTAATCCACAAAACATGTTACTCCAATGCTATTTTGACAGGAAACAAATATTCAACAATCCTTGCACAAGATGCAGAGGAGTCCAGCATGATATTTGCCTCAAGCCATGATCAATGGCCATGAATGGTCTCTATTTACTTTATAACATATACAAAAATGTAGAACACAAAAGATAAAAGATGTTAAGGAAAGGATGCTTTGGCCTTCTCAGTCTTCTTGACGAGAATTCTATTAATGATAAGTGATGACTGTTTGAATGTAAATCATAAGGCCAATACACAAGTATCTCCTATAAGTTGTCAAAGAATTTCAAAAAGAAAACCTTTAAAGTACAACCCTATAAGATTTACTTTACACGAGATACAGAGAATGCAGACATCAGAGGACAGTGTTGGACTCAATATAAGATGATAACTGCATATTCTTAAACATCATTCAGTATTTATCTCTGTTACCAGGTTCTTCATTTTAGCTCCCTGAACCAGCCAAAATACGTGTGGGTTCTGGTTCTGGTTCAGTTCTTCTCTAGGTTCGCCCAGGTTCTCCATTTTCCACCTGGGTTCTCTGTTATGGAGGACCCACAGAGAACCCGGGTGGAAAATGGAGAACCCTGGCCGAACCCGGGGAGAACCCAGAAGGACCTAGGCGGACCCACGTCATCCAGCCTAGAAAAAGGCAAAACTCAACTTAAAAACATAAAATAAAACCCTAAAAAGTGCCCAGATTGCCTTATATTGACTTGGCCGACCAAATGAGGCTCATTTTGCAAACTCAAAAGAGCAAAAAACACCATTTTTTTCCCTCCAAGCTGAAATAGTTGATTTTTGCAGGTTTTCTCTTGAGGACCACAACCTTGATGCTTTTGATGAAGACAAATTTGAAGAATAGTAATACTGAATTAAATATAGTCTTGATTGTAATTTGAATTTTCAATGTGTAATGACATTTTAAGACTTGAGTATTTACTATTTACATTTTTGCAAATTATGAATATGATTATATGAGGTATTACAGTATGGCGTATTTCATTGTTTCAATATTCTATGGCATTATGGCATTATGATCATATGATTATAATTTTGAGCATGCTTATGAGTCTATGGCATTATGTTTATAATTTAATAATATATATATATATATATATATATACTCCCGTACCCGTACTCGTACCCTAGGAAAAAAAAATTGCCACGAACCCGAACCCGAACCCGCATCTGAATCCGTACCCTAACCGGCAACTTAGGTATTTATCATCATGATTTTCTTCTTAGCACTTGCTTAAACGGACTTACTGCAGTGTCCTTGAAACTTGAATAATATTTACATGTAAGGTAAAACTTGAATATAACTTGCCTCAGTGATCCTTTGCCAATGTGACTTTGTGAATGGGAGAACTGAATGCTTTGTTACCTTTTGTCAACATATGCCAAGGGATCAATGTTTCATTTTTCTTTATTACAGGTTAATGCTTCAGAGGCCTGTCTGAATGAACATACACCATATGACCAATGCTTCAGTTCGACTCGTTTCAAGGGCCTGTTTGTATGAAATTTTACAATGTTCCTACTAGATATCTTCTTTGATAAATGAAGATAGCATTTGAGTTATAGATATAAGATGAGAAGAATTTTCCTAATCAGATAATACAAACACAGCTCCCAAAACACTACAAAAAAATTGTTTGAAAGCCATGAGTGATAAAATGCAAGCAAATAGTCAAATGGGATAAGCTAAAGTGATAAAAGCATCAAGGCTACCATAGCAATGACCAGGGTTCAAATCCCTAGGAGTTGAAAGTGGGTAAATTGCTGCATCTACTGATTGGGTGGGGTGTACCCATCAGAAGATGACAGGTACAACTCCTAGGTGAATTTGACAATTTACTAACAATCTTGGACCAAGCAAATTACCATTTCTTTCAGATTGGTGTTAAGTCCTGAACTGGAGGGTAATAAGGGTTAAATTGTCCACACAGTTAGGACCTATTAAAAAATTAGTGCCATATTTCCCAAACCAGTAGATGAGCAGTGAGCCTTGGCAACATAAATATGCATACAGTATATGTTTCTCCACAATAAAGAGGTGACTAGTTTACTTGATAACTGATTCCTTGTGATTGGGGGAACTACACATTAAAAAAAATATGGGTTTTCTAGCAAATAAACATCACAAAAATCAAATCCTTGAATTACAGATTGAGTTTGTGAAAGCAGAAATTGAAAATTTGAGGTCTCGATTGGTATGCTCTATTAACCAAAACTTATTTTTTCTCAATTCATACTAAACCCCTGATATCTGGGTTGGATCCAAAGTCCTTCAATGCATGTACCTCCTTGAGATCCTTACATCAACCAAGTGTGCATGCTGCCCCTCATGCATCCGCCCTTGTAGGTTGAGACATTCAGGTCAAGGATTTCATTGACCAATAGGCTAAGGCAGACGAATGGGAGATTCAAGAAATGAAAGCCAGAAGCCAGTGCCCTTGTGTCAAAAGAACTTAGAGGTTGGTGGAAAGTCATTCTCCCAAAATTTGGCACAAAATTGCAACAATGTGGCTATAAATACATGGTAAGCAATCATGCAGGGAATTCATTCATATAGTGGATATTTATTTATGATAAGAATTTTTGTGGGCAAATAACTATTTTGAATTTATTGAACAGTAATGAAAGATATCTAACCAATTGGTGTCCATTAGTAAATGGTAGACAGCCATGCAGGTAATATTCCCATTTTATAAGGGGAGTTTTGAAAATGTTATAAAAGAAAATCCTACTAAGGTTAGTTGTTTAGTGCAGCCCTCTACAATATGCAAGTTTTGGGCTTCCGGTATCTAAATTTTAGACATGAAGACTGGAAAATTAAAATTGTCTTCTCTGTCAATCAAGGAATAGAGTTTGATCCATTAAGGGTTTCCGGTAAAAGATAAGCCAAATATCTGGTTTTCTTACATGTACTTGCCATGGATATTTTTTGTTATTTTTTAATACAAGCAATGTATTAAATAGTTCTTTTATCAACAGACATTATGGAATAGACTTGCCGTAGGATTGTCAAGATAGCTTTCTCCTCTCTTGAAGATGGCAGGGGTTTGGGAGGTGTACTCAACTTCTCATGATACATGAGCCATAACATTGTTAAGATCCATCCTCCTGTCTTATATTAACTTTTGTACCTCCAAACCAGTGTAAGTTATAGCAAAACTGGCAATATGAAATCAAAAGAGGAAATTAGTTAAAAAGCAATGTTCAATTCAACAGAGTGCTTGATTCTGTTTTCTCAATCTAGTAAATTACCAGACTACAAATTAAACAAAAAACAAAAATAGAAAATTGCTACACCAATCAAGCAAACAATGCTGCTGTTGTCAGGGAAATTAACCAACTCTGAAAATGCATCAGAATACTGACCTCAAATTGTCTATCATATGAAGGAACAGCTTCCCTCATTACATTTCCTCTTGAAGTACCACTCGATGGCTCAACTGGTAAACTTAGCATTGAAAGGCGGGAAATCCTACAGGCAATTTGCTCTGGAAACTGCAAAACATAATGCTTATTAAGCACCAATAGAGCGAAATTTTCTTCAATAAAAGAGACAAATAATAGTTTTCAACAAGATATTGATTTGATCACTTTAGAGAATACAGAACAAATGTTGAGAAAAAATATACAATGAATTTTGGAAGTAAACTTTCCCCTTCAGTTTAGACAAACTGTTTCCCCTGCAAGATGTACTATTATGCCATTGTACTATATGCAGTAAAAGAAGCCATGTCGAATTGTAAGTATTTATCTAAATAATAGGATAGGTTCTTGTGCAATGTGAACCAATACTAATGAAAAAGGGATCAGAAATTTTGACTCTATATTAACACAACTGATTCCTAAAATATACTATTACATAATGGGTACTGCCAAAACACAAAATATAAATAGAGAGATCATCAATCACAAGAAACATTCATACACAGTGAGAAACATACCTATACAGAAAATAGTACTTGAGCTATTATCAACGTTAAAATGTCTTGTGGCACTAAGTCGGTGATCCACAGAATATGCCACTGGCTTAAACAAAAAGGAGTTCATTTTTTTCCAGATAGATTTAATGGAATCACTCAAATGGAATATTAATAAAGCTTTGTGTCAGAATTGTATGTCTGTTGCAAGCTTTATTATACCTTTGGAATGCATCTTTCATGACTCCTGGAAGGACTCTGAGTAGAAAAATAAAGCTATCAAAAATTGGTCCTACTTTCGAATTGAGGTTTTGTTTTTGTAGTTTTGACCTGACCAATGAACCAACATGAAAAGGACATTGCTCAAGAGACGATATGAAAACAATGATTAAATACATTAGCGAACATAAAAAATCACTACACTAGGTATTATATAAAATAGGCATTTTCAAGGAACAATCCATCCTTCCTCAGTGATAGGGAAAAAGAAGGGAACCCCAAGAAAATCTGGAACCCTACTCCCCGACAAACCCTCAAGCCAGAGAGAAACAGACATATGCCATAACCAAAAAGACAACATGCTCTTTTGGTATGACATGGCCTCATAACGTGCTAATAATGTGGGTCAAATTGTGCCTTGAGGTAGATAAACCTAGGAGCTTGGAAATGTGATCAAGAAGGCAACCAAAGCTATTATGGTCTTACTTGGAGAAGAGTGTGTTTAAAACCCCCAACAATTAGCAACCTTCTTGCCAAGGCAATTTATATCAAAGTTGTCTACCAACTCTAAATGACCCTATGGTTATTAGATTAATTAAGTGTTATTGTATTTGTAATAATGCCTACAAAGGTTTAATGTTCTTAGAATTGTTTAGGCATTGCCTTGATTGTTCTATCATTAGCACATTGTTGTGCATAGTTTGTGTAGTTGTTGTGAGGTTGTTCCTTAATTCTAGGATTGTAATTTAATTCTTTGGCTGATATAATAAGCCACTTTGTAATGTAATCCCCACAGCTTGTTCATTCAATCTAATATGCTATTAGAGCCAAGCAGGGTTACCCCAAGTTTCTAGGACGGGGACAGCATGGGATGGCGAGATGAGTCCCCAAGTTTCTGATTTTTGAGGCCAAAATTAGGGACAGCAAGGGACAGCTATATAAAAATATAGGGAAAATTTTAAAAATATAGAGAAATTTTAAATATTCATATGATAGCATGGATAAGGCATGCATAATACACATTATAGAACATTAACATATAACATTTGTGTTCAACATTATACCAATACTCAATACGCATTCAAAATTAACATACACGAATCATGAAACAACCTCCAAGTTATAATTTATAAACTTATATCAAAATGCCCAAAGGCTACATTGCTGCCATATAGTTTTAAAGTTTGCTATGAAAATCAAAATACAATATCATATGACAATAATGAATACAAAATAAACAAAGAGTACTGCTGCCCCTAATCATCTCTCATAATTTCATCAAAATCAAAGTCATTCTCTGAGTCACTGCCACTATGATGCTCCTCCTCAACCAACCAAACCCTCAGCTGTCTCCTCCTCATCTACCTAGGCCACGTCCTCAGGATCAATATCCCACCGTAGAGCTGGAGTGTGTCGATACTCTGGAGTCTGCCGATCTTGAAGCCGAAGAGCACTATGAACTGCCACTAGTTTCTTCACTCGTCTAGAGGTAAGTCTATTCCTCTTGAGGGAGTGGATAAAGCTATACGTGGACCAATTCCTCTCTGCAGCAAAGGAACTGGCAATCTATGCAAGTAGGCAAGTAGCAAGTGTCTTCAACTGCGGTGTATCCCTCCCATGATAGGTCCACCATCCAATAGGATTCGTTTTAGCTAACTTTGTTGTTGAGGAGTGAGCCTATTATTTTGACCCTCGTAGGCTAACAAATGTGATGAGAGGGTCTTCCTTGGCAGTTATCCAAAGTTTCAAGACATTACTCCTCCAGTTGATTCAGGTTGGGCCTTTGCAGAGGTTTCCAGAGTGGTATTCAGGCACTTACTATTTATAGTAAGTCAGGCCGATAGGGTTTACTACTTTTCGCAAGGCACCTGGCTCAGCTAGTCTTCTCAGTTTCGACCTAGTTTGACAGTTTGATGAGCAAATGAGGAATAATGGAGCATTTAATAATAATTAAATAATTATTATTATGACTTTATATTATAAAGTCACTTTAAGTGAAATATTAAAGTTATTAATTAATTAATTGGCTTATTATAAAGTATTTAATGACTTTATAATGAAGGGGGCGAAATGTTTATTTAAATGAGTATTTATTACTCATTAAAGTGAATGCCATTAATTAATTAATTTTCCTAAGTCAAGAGGGGCGAATTAAATATCATTTAATGCTCATTTAAATTGCTTTTTTGAGGGGAGTCGAATTCTTGAAAGGAGTATTTATTTCTCAAAGGCAAAATAGAACTCATTATTGATTGATTAGTCGAATTTTGTCTTTTCTCTCTGAGAACATTTGGCGTTGGAGAAACAAGGGTTTCTACAATTAGGTTTTGGAGAACGTCAACTCTTCAAAATCAGGCATACTAAGGCTATGATATACCAGTTGAAGCTTGTCAATTGAGTGGCTTCATACAGGAGTCATTAAAGAGCTTATTGTGAAGTTTTTATCAAGGGTTTGGATCGATTTTCTTCCAGAGTAGAATCTTTTTCATTGGCCATTAATTATCTAACATCTGGCACTCTATTCAAGGCCGTACGTATTTCATCATTGCTGGTTTGAGGCCGTACTTTACAGCAGCAAGGCCATACCATCGTTCTCAGGCAAATCACTTTGCCTTTTTGCTGCCTTTTTGTTCTACAATGGGCACCTTGGGTTTCTGGAGCCTTTGCATTGATTTTTGGGTTGGGAGATTGCTTCCTTTCATCTGGCCGTACCATCACAAGCTTTCTTCAAGCAGCTGCAAGCTTCTCCAGGTTCTTAATAAATAGCTTCCCTTTTATTATGCATGTTGAAATATCACAGTTGTAATCATTTTGAAAGAGCAATAAATCATCTGTCAATAGTCTATAAATTGTATTCTTTCATATTTAGATCTCTAGCATTTTATTTATATTTTACAAGCATTTATTGTCAAAATCGCACCACTGCATTAAATTGCAAAAACTACAAAAAAATCACAAACCCTCAAAATGTCAAACAAACTTCATTCAAGATTCAGTCAGGGGTTGAGAGACACCTGGTACTTTATAATGAAGGGGGCAAAATGTTTATTTAAATGAGTATTTATTACTCATTAAAGTGAATGCCATTAATTAATTAATAACTTTAATATTTCACTTAAAGTGACTTTATAATATAAAGTCATAATAATAATTATTTAATTATTATTAAATGCTCCATTATTCCTCATTTGCTCATCAAACTGTCAAACTGGGTCGAAACTGAGAAGACTAGCTGAACCAGGTGCCCTGCCAAAAATAGTAACCCCTATTGGCCTGACTTACTATAAATAGTAAGTGTCTGAATACCACTCTGGAAACCTCTGCAAAGGCCCAACCTGAATCAACTGGAGGAGTAATGTCTTGAAACTCTGGATAACTGCCAAGGAAGGCCCTCTCATCACATTTGTCAACCTACGAGGGTCAAAATAATAGGCTCACTCCTCAACAACAAAGTCAGCTAAAACAGGGACATTACAATATAGCTCTATCCAACCTCGCCTGTGGTTTACTCAAGTTGGGGCCATTAACATTTGCAAAGTCTAGGAATTGTGACTGAAGTAGTGAAGCCTACTTTGCTGGATAAATCTTTTCAATGGCCCGTGTGAACCCATCTAAAACCTCAGCATCATCACATGGAGGCACCCTACCAACCCTTGGTACATACCATTTTGGATTTAGAGCAAAGGCAGCCATATGAAGCGGGGTGTTCATTGTATTCCACCTTCGCGTCACAATGGGCATAATGTGTTGCTCATATAAATCCACTGTGGGTCCTTTTCCGAAATAACTTGCCTGATCTTCCCAAGCATACTGTCAAATGTCTCATATATCTCTCCAAGACTAGGATGGTATGTATTAGCATATCTGATGACATTTACAATAGGTGAGATGAAGGAGCAAATACATCTGCAAAATGCAAACAAAAAGTTCAAAATAATTAGTTGACAAGTTAATTGACATGTTAGAAACTTCAAAAGTTGGAACATTGGACAATAAAATTAAAATATTAAAATTAGAAATTTAATATGAAAATCAGCCATCTAATATGTCTTACCTCACATTGGCCCACCAATCGTCATCAAGGATCTTTTGTTTGATGGTATTTCCTTGAGCAGAACTTGCATTAGGCCATCTAGTCCACTCTGCATTGACCATCATCAATTGTAGAAGCTCATGCACCTCAAGCATCCTCTCCAACAAGATGAAGTATGTGGCATATCTACATTCATTGATTCAATGATTCATTAAAAAATAAAAATTTAAAACAAAATCAGATTATGAATACAAATTGAAAGTGAAACAAAATGAAGTAAATGGCATACCTTGTCTCAACAGGTTTGAGAAACTCCTTCTTTGAAAATGTTCTGAAGAGAGCAAGTGAGGTGTGGTGATTGCAAATGAACATCTAAATATCTCTAGCTTCTGCCACCGTTTGCTTCACCCAATCCAACTTCCCTATGTCTTTCAATGCATTGTTCAATGCATGAACACAACATGGGGTCCAAAATATGTGCCTGTAAGTACCCTCCACCATCAACACAGCCGATTTGCACACACATGCTGAATCGGTGATCACCTGCACCACATTTGCAGCCCCAACCTCCTCTATGGCATCTCTCAAAATGGAAAACCGGAAGTTTGCATCCTTACGTCTCCCCGAACAATCTACGGCTCTAAGAAAATAAGAACCAGCAAGGCATGTGACTATGACATTGATGAGTGGTCGACGTCTACAATCAGTCCACCCATCCATCACTATAGAGCACCCCGTCTTCATCCATGTTTGCCTCATCTCCTCCATTAACGCATTAACTTTGGAGTACTCTTTGTCTAGGAGGGTGGTGCGTAGCTTATGATCTCCAGGGGGTATGAATGAAGGACCAACAGTGGCTATGCCTTTCACCATTTGTTTGAAATAAGAGGAATGGGCCACATGAAATGGAATGGCATGGGCAAAAAAGAATTTGGCAATGGAGGATTCAATGGCTTCTCTTGTTTGGTTATTAAACATGGACTCAACTGAGGTTTCCTTTTCACTACCACTCACCTTCCTCTTTCCTATTAAGCAAACACTACTACCAACCGTGGAAGGACTAGGAGTAGGCATAGATGATTGTGAACTTGGGAAAGAAGGAGACCCACCTTGAACCCCACCATCCAACTCCATTTGAATTATTTGGCACTCTAAAAATAGCTCATTTGTCAATTGAGGACACACTCTAACTCCATTCTAACTCCATGGCCCACCTCACCCAAAAAATGAGACCTAACTCTTGTGTAGCTGCCCCTAAACTCCTTTTCACAAACATGGCAAAACCAAACCCTACTCCCCCCTGAACTTTTTTGTCTTTCACCCACGGCTGTAACATATCCAAGGAATGGTTTTTTTTTTGTCTAATGTGTGTTTTGCATAGTCTTCCATGGTTTTGGTATTGGTTGATGAAGGAGGGCATTGGATTGGGTTTCTTTGCTCTCTAGTTCTACTACCACCCCCACCACTTTCCCTTCTAGTTTGCATTTCAACTTCACTATCACTCCCAGCCTCACTGCTGCTCATGTTTTTTATTTTTAGAATGCAAGTTTCAACTGAAAATGCAAAAAATTAAAAAAAATTAGACAATGTATGCTTCACATTTTGCAAAAAAAATGAAGAAAAAAAAAAGGGAAAGGAAATGCATACCTCTTTGGTGGATTTGCACTCCCAACAACACTATTTCAACCTCCTCTCCTCCTTCAAGCTGCTGCTCCTTCTCCTTCAATGGCTGCAACTCCTTTTGCTCTCAAACCCTTGGCTGTTCAAACAAACAAAATGCATAAAATGAGGTTAGAGAGGCCCTTTTTTCTTCATAAAGGAGTCAAAATCAATGGGGCCCACACATGCCACATAGGTAGGGGCATTCTTTTTTTGTTTTATGTTTTTTTTTGCATTTTAAAAGCTCACAAGATGCGGGGGATAGTCGAGGGACGGCTCAGCTGTCCCCTGGCCGTCCTCGGGACCGGTCAGTCGTCCCCCATTGGGTCAATGGCGTCCCCCCATTTCGGGGACGGTCCCCTGCCGTCCCCATGCCGTCCCCTGGTACCTGGGGCGTCCCGGGGATAGGGACGAGGCATTTTGGGGGGGGGACACATCCCCGGGTTTCCTTGGAGCCAAGTGAATCCTGTGGGAGTGCAACCAAAACTGTTTTTGAAGCCTCAAGTTGTGTATGCTCCAAATTTTCTTGCTGCAAATTTTTTACTGTGTTACTGTTTATCAACTGAACCAAGTTGCAGTTTGGGCATCCAACTTTGACCAACCAACTCAAGGTTCCTCCTGTTGGGATACTCTAAGCAAACAAACAGATCCACCAGAGATCTGCTTGTTCACAGCTGTAATTTTCATGATCTCATACTTGAGTTGTGCTTTGACCATTACTTCCATGATTTAGTGTTTCTTCATGGAGAATTAAAACAATTAGATCTGCTCAAGGAAGAATGGTTCCACACAGAATTATTAGAATTGAGTAGAAGAGAAGTTGCAAATGAGAATCGTGTAGAGATTCAAAGCCTAGAATGAATGAAAACAAAATAAGTCAGGCATTTGAGGAAGAGTTGCAAGCATGAGAGAGAAGTGAGAAGCATCAGGCAAGAGTCTTGTGTAGTTTAAATTGCTAACATGGGGCATGTTTGATCTAGCAATTGGTGGAAGCAAGGAGTTTTATTATATTGAAATCAATGATTGATATCTTCTACAATGAGTGGAAAAGTCCATCATTGCATTTATCATTCAAATATACTGTCAAAAACAAAAGAAGGAATTGCAGTAGCTAATAACATAACCAACAGTCTAAATTATTGCATAGCCCTATGCAAATATGAGCATCTTGGTCATTCCCAAGACAAGTATATCTCTCTTGGGCCATAGGTCTCCATAATCCTATTTGTGCCCTGTAAGCTAAAGTTGCTCTTAACCAGTGTTACAAGACTCGCCAAAACTCACCGAGTCTAGGTGAATTGCAAGGCAAGTCACCCTAAACAAGTCTCAGAGACTCAAATGTTGAGTACTCGCCGAGACTCGCCGGACTCACAAGACTCACTAGAACCAGTGAGTCCCATGCTCCAGACTCGGCCGCCCCTTTGTGGACTTAAGTTGCAAAAAAAACACATTTTAAACTTTCTTTCTTTTTTTTTCTTTTTGCCTTTATACTTGCCTCTATTCCATGAAAAGGCACTTTCTTTCTTTTTTTTTCTTTTTGCCTTTATACTTGCCTCTATTCCATGAAAAGGCACTTCATTTCATTTTCAAGCCAAGGAAGAGAGAAAAAAGAGAGAAGAGAGCCAAAACACATTTGCATTGAAGGAAAATCAGCAAAGAGATTGAGCACCAAACGCTTGTTGAATCGCATTTGTGCAGGTTTGTATGTGATTTTGCTGCATCTAGAGGAGTCTACAAGGGATTGGAAAGAGATTTCCATTGATTTCAAAACAGATTGAAGAGGTATGTTTGAGTTTTGAAGGTTTTTTTTGTTTCTTTTTAACCAAAACTTCATTTCTCTTCTTTTTTTCTTCTTTGTTTTTTCTATTTCGTTTTAGTGAAACAAAGAACAAGTTACAAATAAATACAAACCCTAGGTGTGTGTGTGTTTAAGTTTTTTGTTGAACAAACCCTAGGCATTCTTGCAAAAATAAAAATAGTTTTATAGTTGCAAACTTGCAAACCCTAGGTTTTTTAGTTTAATTATAAATTATAAACTTTGAATGCTATTTTTTTAAAATTTATGTGTTACTGCAGCATTGTTTATATCTATAAATTGTCTCCATCATATTCACAATGTCTCAAAATAGAAAAGACCCTTGTTGGAAACATGCCATTGTTACCCCCGGGCAAAAGAAAGAACATGTTCTTGTTGCAAAACAACATGTCTTAGGGGTGGCATTAATAGATTGAAATACCACCTTGCATGTATACATTGCCGAGATGCTAATCCTTGCACAAAAGTCCCTGTTGAGGTAATGCGTGAAGTGCAAGTGCAATTGGAAACCTTCGAGCAACAAAAAGAGTTAAAAAAGAAGCAAAGAATGGAGATGGCAGCCGTGTGTGGAGTTGGAGATTCGAGTTCTTCCATGCCTCCAATTCCTCCACAGTCTTCACCTTCGGTTGTTGGTAGTGGTAGTGGCAATGGCAATGGTAGCGTTAGCATTGGACCTAAAGTTTGTGGATCTAGGCTGGATTGATATATTTTGCCACACTACTCCAGGTTCCCAACCGTCTCTTGAGAGCATGGGTTGGAACAAGGATAAACATGATGCAGCCAAAGTTGCAATTGGAGACTTTTGGTTTTATTGTGAAATTCCATTTCATGCAGCCAGGTAATTCTTCTTAAAAATATATGCTTGATAGTTGATTCTTTATCTCTTGAATTTTATTTTTAGAGCTATGTTGAATTCAAATTGAAATTATACATTTTTCAATGCTAATTTAATTTAATTTATTTGTGTTAGGTCTCCATATTGGCAAAATATGATTGATGCGGTTACTGTTTGCGGGGTGGGGTTCAAAGCCCCTAATGACGAAGAGATAAAAGGACCCACTTTGTCCCAAAAAGTGGCTGATGTGGCCAGAATAGAGGAGCAGCGAGAAATTTGGAGGAAGGGTTTCACCATCATGACTGATGGTTGGACTGATAGAAGAAATTGGACATCGCTCAACTTTCTTGTTTCTTCCTCAAGTAAATATTTTACTTCCTAAAATGCATTGCTTTAGTGATTAACAACCAAGATTTTAAATTTATATTTTATTGAATCATTTATTTTGTTTCTTTTTCAAGTGGTACCGTGTTCATCAAATCTATTGATGCATATGGCCACACCAAAAATGTTGAATTCCTTTGTGAGGCTTGGAGGGTGTCATGTCCCCGAATTAAGACACTAAAATTACTAAGCATTGAATAGAAAATACGTAAAAACAATACATGTTAGAATATAAATGCGAATAAATAGAATACAAATGAATGTCAAAATCTAAACATGAGTACTTACGATTTGAAGATAATTATAATTATCATTGATAATATTATAATTATAAATATAAAATTAATAATACCAGATGAATATTCCATATCATTGTAATTACAATCATTATAATATATAAATCCTTAAATAAATGACAAATCAAATATTAAAATATATATAAGAAAAAATAATAAATAATAATAAATTATTTATATAATATGAAATATCATTATTATAATAATAATCACCAAGTGATAATATTATTGTAAATGTTATTATATATAAAACAATATAATACAATTAATTCTGATCTTAACTATGTTCTTAGAATAATAAGAATCAAACCCAAAAGGCACCGATTCCTATCCCAAATAATGCTAAAGGCCAGCAATCATATATGCTCTAAAGAAAAAGACAAAAGAAGATAGAAGACAAAAGTCTTCTAAAGCAATTTGTTTTGTTATTCATTAATTAAAGGCAGCAAGTGATAATAAGTAGAAAGCAACAAATTAATAAGAGCGGCGATCTGTTATGAAGAGCTGTTCTTATTAAGGAAAAGAGATGACTCTTCACTCCCCTCAATGAAGAAAGTATAAAGGAGGATTTATTTTTGAATAAAGAGATATAGAGGAGTTGGCAGAAATAAGAATAAGAATATATTCTGATCGATGGATGAAGGGATATAAGAATATATTCTGAGCAAAGGAATAAAGTGAAGAACATATATGTATACTCTGAATAACCAGTGAATGATTTATAGAAGATTATCGTATGGTTTCTGCAGACTGTGGTATGTTCCATTAGGGAATATAATTATGTATTTTGCTGTTAATATTTATTATCCTCATAGTTATTATAAGTAAGTTTAATATGATTGTTGATTTATATATAAAATAAATATATATAGATAATTAATGATGGTAGTTTATATATTTATATATATATATATATATATAAATGTATATAGATATACGTTTATATGCAATAATGATGCTTGCAACAATTATTGAGATTTATAGGTAATAATGTCTCTATTCATTCGATATGACGTTAAATGATATAATAGAATTCATCTATGGGATCTGAGAAGATGTTTAACATCTACCCTAATGTACTTATGAAATATATTATAGAAGAATCGTTCATAGTGAGTAACAAGAAGGAAATGAATCATCCTTTGACAAAAATGAAATATCTATATCATCTTTGAACTTACTATATGTTATTACTGAAATTTATTGATCTCTAACGTTCCTAATGTCTCTTTGAGAAACACTTTGAAAGCAAGATTCAGGTTTAAGTGCTTCCACTAGAAAGGGGACATTACAAAGGGTGTCTTGGCTGAGGTAGGGAACGAGAATGTGGTGCAAATAGTCACGGATAATGCAGCAAATTATGTTGCTGCAAGTAGTCACAGATAATGCAGCAAATTATGTTGCTGCAAGTAGACTATTGATGGATAGGAACCCATCATTGTTTTGGACACCTTGTGCTGCTCATTGCCTTGACCTCATATTGGAGGATATTGGCAATCTTGACTGGATCAAAGCATGTGTGGAGACCGCAAAGAATATTTGTAAGTTCATACATAATCACACATGGGTCCTTGACCTTATGAGGCAATACACGGGGCAAAAGGAGTTGGCTCGCCCTGGGATAACATGCTTTGCTACCAACTTCATCATTCTACAATCCTTACTGCGATCAAAGGGATCTTTGAGGCAGATGTTTGTTAGTGACAAGTGGACTTCCTCAACATACTCTAAGACAAATGCAAGGGAGGATGTGGCAAGTTGTATTTTTTATGAGCAGGGCTTTTGGGTGCCTACTAATGAGATTGTCAAGGTAAATGTAATTAGTGATTAGTTTAGTAATTCTACATTATATTTTCATCCTTATTTTTATTTTATTTGCTTATTTTTGTTGACTCTTACTTATGTCAATGTTTCATAATAATTGCAGTTCACAGATCCTTTAGTGGTTCTATTACAAGTTGTCGATGGGGAGAAGCCTGCAATGGGCTACATCTACAAGGGCATGGATAGGGCCAAAGAGGCCATTAGATCCATTTATGGGGGAGTTGATGGTAAGTATTGCCCCATTTGGGTGATCATCGATAGATGATGGCACCTCCGGCTTCACAAGCCCCTACACACAACAGCATATTTTCTCAATCCGGCATTCCAATTCCGCACAGAATTCAAGGCGGGTGAGGAGGTTTTGAGTGGGCTCTACACAGTCATTGAGCGGATGTTTGATTCTCATGTTGGCGCCCAAATTGTCGCTAAGATAGAGATTTTCAGACTTGCACAAGGAGATCTCTTTGCAAGAGATATATGCAAAGATACTCAATCGACATTGCAGCCAAGTAAAAACTTATTAAGGGCATAATAGTAGCTTAAAAATTACCACTTTTCAATCTTTTATATTCAATGTTCATATTATAATTAAATATTCACAATGAATTTTTTTTTTTTTCTTTTTCTCATCTCAAATGCATGGTGGGAGAGACTTGGTGCTAAAGTACCAAATCTTCAGAGGATTGTGGTTCAAGTGTTGAGCCAACCATGCAGTGCCTTGGGTTGTGAGCACAATTGGAGAATATTTGAGCACATACACTCCAAGAAGCGCAAAAGGTTGTCAGTGCAAAGGTTGAATGATCTTGTTTATGTTCATTACAACTTGCGCCTTCGCCATAGACAAATATTGGGCACTAACTTGTCACCCATCACGTTGGAGGAGGTTGATCCACAATCAAATTCGATCACTGAGGCCGAGGATCCTGTTTTTAGCGATGAGGACCTTGATTGGGTTGACCAAGCGGATCAAGAGGTAGAGGCAATAGCCATGGCAAAGGAGGAGGATAGAGCACAAGGAGACACCTTGGATGTTGGTTTGGATGCCACTGAGTCTAAGACTAAGACATAGACAAAGATGATGGATGCAACATCATCCAGGACCTATCTTAAACGTCTACGCAAGAGAATTGATGCTTAGTGATGCAGGCTCCTCTGAGCCATAGACTTATAGCTTTTGTTTTACTTTTGTGTCATGTCCCCGTTTTAGCTGACACTGTTTGTCGAGGAGTTAGCCTACAATTTCGATCCTCGTAGGCTGACAGGGTGTGCAGAGGATCATCGGAGGCAGTTACTCAGTGTTTGGTAGCTCCAGTTTGCAGTTGTCTCAGGTTGGGCCTTCGCAGAATCTTCCAGAGTGCTTTTTCAGGAACTTTCTATTTTTAGAAAGTTAGGTCAGGCGGAAGCTGCTATTTCGGGCAGGGCACCTGGTTCAACCTTTCAGCTCAGAATCGACCCAGTTCAGCAGTTTGATGATCAAACGGAGGAATAAGGGATATTTAATGCATTATTAAATATTTAATAATTTGACTTTATATTAAAGTCACTTTATTGAAATATTAAATTATTTAATTAATTTGGCCTGTTATAAAGTATTTAATATACTTTATAATAAAGTATTAATTTTTGATTTAATGAATATTTATTATTCATTAAAATAAGCGCCAATTACTAAATAGATTTCTCCTAAGTCTTGAAAAGACGAATTTAATCATTTTATTAAATGATTATTAAAAAAGAGCATTGGGTCGAATTTTATTGAAGAGGATATATATTTTGCAGTCAAGACAAATCGAACCATGATGAAATGTTATTCTAATTTGTCGTTTGCTCTGAGCATTGGAGTTTGCAAACCTTAGGGTTTTACACGGCGAGACGAGCGTTTAGAAAAACGAAACTCTTGAGAATCGAGGGCAGGCGGTACGTGCAATGCGGTAGGGCTTTGCGCCAGTGATTTCATACAGGGATCACAGACTGAGCTTATTTATCTTTCCAGGCAGAGATTCACAGTGTTATTCATCTGGCAGTAGGGGCGACTTGATCAGAGATCATTTGTCAGAGTTTATGCACACTTCCCAAGGTCCGTACTACATCATTTATTGCGGTTGCAGCAGGCCGTACTGTTCTGTACCTTCAAGGCCGTACCACCTTCTCAGAGAAAAAACGCATTCCATCTTCAGTCATTCACAGAGGGTTTCACAGCGCCTTGGTCATTGGAGTTTTTTGCAGCGTTTTCAGTGGACAAAGGAGCACTCAACCATTCAGCCGTACTATTACTTTATTGCTGCTGGCGGCTGTGAGAAGGAAATCAGGTTCCTTAGAAATAAATCTGTATTTCATTTATATGTTGTTATTTACCTTTGTAAACAATCTAGAAGAGAAATAAATTGGTGCGCCTATCTTTCCTGAGCATTTTCAAAGCTTAATTGGATGCCTTTTATTTATTATGAATTTATTAGCATTTAAAAGAGAAATCGCAGCTTTTACACTTTGTCTGAAAAACCTTCAAAAACATAAAAAACCAAAAAATTGCAAAAACACAAAAACATCAGTCAGGGTTTGAAGCGAGAACCATCGGGGTTCTGACAGTGGTATCAGAGCACAGATCTCCTGCCATCCTGTGCTTTTTCAGTGCTTTTTCAGAATACAGTGCATTTTGGGTTGCCTTTTATGAGCCAAGATATTATTCAGTATATTAGAGGCGTAGGAACAGGCAAAGACGAAGACTGGACAGGTCCACCGATTCCAGAAGGTCAGACAATATCAGGGGTACTTGGTATTCACAGATCTAGTTCTGACGGCAGTGAAAACAGTGTAGCAACCCTAATGGCAGAACGTGAGACTTCCTCAGAGACTCGCAGGGATCCAGGGAAGGCACATGCAGAGGATGACATTACTGATGAGGAGTTTAGACGGAGACACGATAATATGATGGATATGATGTCTCAGCTAATGGGTACCATTAGACAGTGTACGCCCACACAGCCACACTTCATTCAGATTGGACAGACGAGCGGGACTGCACCCGTGGATCAGCCATTAGCATCAGCACCTTGACAGCCGTCTCCGATCTATCAGGAGCGGAGGCCAGGACAGCCTACTTTCTTACCTAGGGAGACTCCACCTCAGACTCCAGGGGCAGAGCATCAGCTACAGCATCAGGAGTTTCAGCCACAGAATGGCATGTCAGTGGCAGACTTGACGAGATTTCATGGTGAGTACATGTCACTAGCGCCTGAGATCCGGCAGGCACTTACATTTCATGAGTTTATAGATGTCTATAAACCTAGAGGAGGAGGTAGATTTGACCGTAGACCCCCACAGCATCAGCAGCAGCAGCCACAGGTGAATAGAGATTTGCAGTATGCGGTGAGCAAGATTACGCTGCCATATTTTGATGGGTCAGAGAAGACATCAGCTAGGTCTTGGGTCCAGAAATTGGACAATTACTTGTCACTTAGGCCTATGCAGGAGGATGAGGCAATTAAATTTGCCACTTTACATCTTGACGGAGTAGCACATGATTGGTGGCACCATGGCATGTATACGCTAGGCCATCATGCGGTCAATACCTATCAGGAGTTCACCAGTAGACTGATAGAGAGATTTGATAAGAAGGATCCGGAACTGTATTTCAGAGAGTTGGCTCAGCTCAGACAGACAGGCAGCTTGGATTCGTACATTGGTGAGTTTTAGAGAGTTGCAGTTATGGTGACTGGCATTTCAGAACGGAGACTTGTTATACTCTTCGTTGAGGGCTTGACAGAACCCATGAGAGGTTGGGTTAAGGCTTTTGACCCTCCCACTCTTCAGGAGGCGATGCGGAAGGCAAGGAGTATGGAGCTTGCTGCTCCGAAGAAACAATTTCAGCCAAAAACAAATAACTTGCCTGTCGAGGAGAGTCCTACACCGGTTGCAGAACCAAAAAGGAAACCAGTTGCGAGAATTGATGATGCAACTCGGGAGGAATGCAGGAAGAAACAACTCTATTATTGGTGCAAAGCACCCTACAGCAAGGAGCATGATTGTCCTTTGAGACCGAAGGGCAGAGCCAACCGCGCCATGTGGGTTTACTATGATGATGACGAGTCTGATGATTCAGACCAGCAAGTTGTTTCAAAACATGCAGAGGCCGGAATGCCTCTACGAGTTTGGGCCCGATGCCAACTTATCCCCGTTGGTATTATCTACTAGTGTACGGGATGACTCATTCAGGTTCAGGGGATTAGTGGAAGGACAGCGATGTATTGCTATGCTCGACACTGGAGCCACACACAATTTCATTGATGAGAGCTTCGTCAGCAGATGTAGACTACAGACAGAGGATTTCGCTGGATTCAGAGTTCGGGTGGCAGATGGATATACACTCACTTGCACTCGACGGATTTGTAATCTCACTCTCATGCTGACTGATTATGAGTTGCAGGCAGACTTTTATGTATTCAACTTGGGTGGGATGGATTTCGTGCTGGGTATGAGATGGCTGCAGGACATTAGTGTGTTCACCCTCAACTTGCCTAAAATGGAGATGAGATTTGAGGTACAGGGCAAGAAATATGTGTTGAGGGGGATTACAGATGGTAGCCTTCGTTCTATCTCTCTCGTTAGTGGGAAGAGCGAGAAGGTAGAGCAGGATTTTGCGCAGACCAGGCATGGTTATGCTCAGTACCCCGGGGGTTCTGAGGCAGTCGTTTGGGATCAGCCTAGTGGTTTGGTTCCGTTTGTGACCAATCCATTGTTTGAGACAGATGTTATATCTTCATACGACAATCCGCTCTTTGAGTTTGATATGGGTAACTCATCTGATCCTGGTCTTGAGCAGAGTAATGATAGCGTTTGGGATCCTACTAGTGCACTGGGATTTCAGACTCAGCTCACGGAGGAGTATCACAGTGTGTATATGGTGCAGAGTGCATATGGCTTCATGATTGATCCGCATGTACACAGTTTGTTTCAGTTGCACAGTTCTAGCATGCACGTACTTGATATGCTGGATGATAGTATATCTCGTGCAGTTTTAGGGGGTAAGTGTTGCTTGTCGTTTGACTTGCCTCCTTCTGAGTTTCTTGATCCTATGCCGGACCGCACTGAGGTTAATAGGGAATGGTATTTTATTCTTGCTGATCAGTTGTGGGAGTTACAG
Source organism: Sequoia sempervirens (assembly GCA_007258455.2). NCBI lineage: Eukaryota > Viridiplantae > Streptophyta > Pinopsida > Cupressales > Cupressaceae > Sequoia > Sequoia sempervirens. Next base: position 14,210,714 of record VDFB02105785.1, read on the forward strand.
GAGTCAGTGGTGACCAGCAGGAACATTGTCCGGTACTTCCCATGGGATCCAGGTGGTGCAGTGCAGCTGTATTTGCAGAGATTGCTTGAGGACAAGCAATTTCAGGGAGGGCGGACTGTCATGTCCCCGTTTTAGCTGACACTGTTTGTCGAGGAGTTAGCCTATAATTTCGATCCTCGTAGGCTGACAGGGTGTGCAGAGGATCATCGGAGGCAGTTACTCAGTGTTTGGTAGCTCCAGTTTGCAGTTGTGTCAGGTTGGGCCTTCGCAAAATCTTCCAGAGTGCTTTTTCAGGAACTTTCTATTTTTAGAAAGTTAGGTCAGGCGGAAGCTGCTATTTCGGGCAGGGCACCTGGTTCAACCTTTCAGCTCAGAATCAACCCAGTTCAGCAGTTTGATGATCAAACGGAGGAATAAGGGATATTTAATGCATTATTAAATATTTAATAATTTGACTTTATATTAAAGTCACTTAATTGAAATATTAAATTATTTAATTAATTTGGCCTGTTATAAAGTATTTAATATACTTTATAATAAAGTATTAATTTTTGATTTAATGAATATTTATTATTCATTAAAATAAGCGCCAATTATTAAATGATCATTAAAAAAGAGCATTGGGTCGAATTTTATTGAAGAGGATATATATTTTGTAGTCAAGACAAATCGAACCATTATGAAATGTTATTCTAATTTGTCTTTCGTGCTCTGAGCATTGGAGTTTGCAAACCTTAGGGTTTCTGGCAGACGAACGTTTCTGAAGAACGAAAACTCTTCAGAGATCAGGCAGACTGAGGCTGTGCAATACCAGCTGAAGCTTGCACTTGGTGATTTCATACAGGGATCACAGACTGAGCTTATTTATCTTTCCAGGCAGAGATTCACAGTGTTATTCATCTGGCAGTAGGGGCGACTTGATCAGAGATCATTTGTCAGAGTTTATGCACACTTCCCAAGGTCCGTACTACATCATTTATTGCGGTTGCAGCAGGCCGTACTGTTCTGTACCTTCAAGGCCGTACCACCTTCTCAGAGAAAAAACGCATTCCATCTTCAGTCATTCACAGAGGGTTTCACAGCGCCTTGGTCATTGGAGTTTTTTGCAGCGTTTTCAGTGGACAAAGGAGCACTCAACCATTCAGCCGTACTATTACTTTATTGCTGCTGGCGGCTGTGAGAAGGAAATCAGGTTCCTTAGAAATAAATCTGTATTTCATTTATATGTTGTTATTTACCTTTGTAAACAATCTAGAAGAGAAATAAATTGGTGCGCCTATCTTTCCTGAGCATTTTCAAAGCTTAATTGGATGCCTTTTATTTATTATGAATTTATTAGCATTTAAAAGAGAAATCGCAGCTTTTACACTTTGTCTGAAAAACCTTCAAAAACATAAAAAACCAAAAAATTGCAAAAACACAAAAACATCAGTCAGGGTTTGAAGCGAGAACCATCGGGGTTCTGACATTTTGTTACATGTTTGGAACTTTTGATGCCATGGATTTCATATTCCATGAGTATTGTATACATTTGACAACATTTATATATCTAACTGTTTTTACTCTTACTACTATTATTGGTATTAAGTAATTACTTATATCCTTCAGCTAAAATTTGTGTCTATACTTATGTGATTGATATATGTTTGTGTATAGGATCATAGTAGTTTCTATTTCATGATGTTATTGTGTATTTAAGGTTTATTTACTAAAGGGTGCATGAAACAAGCTTTAAATCCTTAAAAATATTTGAATTTCTTGGGTTTTTCTATTTGTTGAGCCTTTGCCGAGTCTGGGCTCTGAGTCTGAGTCCGAGTCAAAAATCGGCTTATCGAGTCTGAGGTGAGTCCGAGTCTTGTAACACTGCTCTTAACATACTTGGGACCACTCAGCACAGTCGTGAAAACCAGCAAAAGACTTCAGCAGCAAAGTGTAGTACTGGTGGAGGTTTGTTGGCAAGTTCATAGAATTTTCATAAGATTTTAGAGTATATATATATATATATATATATATATATATATTAAATTAAACTTTTTGAAGTTCCAAATTTATATTATTCAAACTTTAAAACTCAGTTTAATTTTTTTTTTCATCAAGGGTTCCGGATCAAACTAATTTTGTATCTTTCAATCTGGTCAATATTTTTGCCTAAAAATTTGTCACATTGAGTGTAGTAACCACATAAACTCTGCAAATTTGTTTTGTTCCAGTATTAACAAGTCATCAAATTTAATTATTTCCATTCATCTAGAGTGTAGTATTGTGTCCTGAGATGGCAAGAGTCCAAACATTGCTTTTGCCTGGCATTGAGAAGCCAACTAGGAAAACTACAGCCTATTGAGTTGCACGATACTCACCATTTGTGAGTATAGTGGTGATCAGATTGTGCTGAAAGAGGAAAGTCTGATCAAGATCCAAAGGATTATTACAAAAGGCATAAGGAAGCTTTAATGCTTTCGAAGTTGCCTATTGTATATGCATTGATTTCAAAAGTTTAAAATGCAACTAATACAGCAACTTTCTAGAAGAATTTAAAAACCAAATACCAAACATCAGAGGCTAGTTAGTTGTTGGATTGGAAATTCTTATTATTTTCTTCTAAGTTGCAGGAGTGCAGATCTGTCTCGAGATCCTCATTGCCTTTGAAGGATCTAAGTGATCAATTGTCTTCTATTCAAAAGTCAGAGGATGTAAAATCCCCTCTTGAGTTTTATCGATAATTTCTGAACGATTTTCACAGTTTGACATATGTAGACATATTGTCAAACAGTTGTCATGCTTTTGGTTCTAGATGTTTCAAGACTTCTCTCACAGCACAGTATTCTCAATATGATTTGCACATAAAAGGAGGATTTATACTCTATGCAAACAATATAAGAGCTGAAACACTGCATGTAATAAATGGCAACTTCAAACAACTGAATTAGCAGAATGTCTTATGCATTTACAGTCTGGTATATATAGACATAAAATACTCTCGTCACATGTGCAGACCTGGAAATGAAGTTTGTACAGGCCTTGATGGATCCAAGCTCTCTATTGCTCTTTGTAGGACTCACCACATCAGCAGTACACCCCGCGTATGAATAGAGATAATTGACCTACGCATAATCAATGTCTTTTCCTTGATTTTTCCCACCTCCAATCTACTAGTCATACCAATACATGGATTCCATAGCCAAATTCCTTAATCTTCACATTGTCGTGTCTATTTTTGGAACCTTCTATAAGTGACAAAGTGGAGTCTTGCGTAGCAAGTGTGATCAGGTCAAAGTCAGGTTTTTGGTCTCTAGCAAGGAGACTTTGAGGTGTTCTCCCTTTGCTCAACAAAATCCATCTTATTATCGAGTGTTTCCTGCTTGGAAACTATATGCTAAGATGATTTCTCAAAGCAACCAAATCTGAGAAACTTCAAATATTCCAGTTATTGGTCTTTAGATTGTTAGTTTTAGGATCAGAATTTAAATAAGCAGATAAAGAACAATTTCAAACAATTTGACACAGCATATACCCTGGGAAAACCCTCCAGCTTGAGGGAGAAAAACCCAATAACAATATATCACTTATATATTGAATAATGAACAGCAATTTGCTTTACAATGAGGCCCAACTCAAGGCCTGTCTGTATTGATAATAATGGCACCACACTCAAGGAGTATTGAACCTCTTCTTAGATCGATCTGCTGTACATGAAACTCAATTTCTTGCTTATGAGAACTTGAACAAGGATGAATATGAATGAATAAATGAGAGAGAGAGAGCAGTGCCTATAAATACAACATAAGAATGACTTCTCCCAAGCGATGTGTCTCTACACAAGAGGCCAGCTTCTTCATGTAAAGGTGTGATCCTTTCCCCAAGGTAATTCGGTCTCTTATCAATGTGACTCTTTGAAAGGTGGCAAACATACTCTATATGTCGGCTTTGATAATAATATAAATTACCATGTAAATGAAGGTGTCTCTTCATAATCATCTCCAATAAATAAATAGCCAATTGGCTATATTTAATTTATTGCTTATTAATATCGCCGCTGGAAGTATGAGGCCCGCAATTGTAAACATCAACACTCCCTCTTAGCTAGGGAGGAATACTTCCAGATATCCAAGTTATGGAGTCTCTCAACATGACATTCACAATGACTACACCCATTTGTGGAAAAGAGCTCATCACGGAGTCACTCAACGTGATGTCCACCATGGCTACTCCCATGTGTGGAAAGGAACAAGTGTACAAGTGCCCATCACGGAGTCACTCAACGTGATGTCGTCATGGAGTCTCTCAACATGACGTCCACCATGGCTACTCCCAGAGGGTGGATAAACACAAGTACAAGGGAATCATCACGGAGTCTCTCAACGTGATGTTGTCATGGAGTCTCTCAACATGACATCCACCATGGCTACTCCCATAGGGTGGAAACAAGGGCTTTCACCTCAAATTTCTCCATCACAGAGAAAGATGCATTAACAAGGGCTTTCACCTCAAATTTCTCTATCACAGAGAAAGATGCATTATAGCAAATCACAGAAGATCACTGATGCTGAGTCTCCCTCTTAGCTAGGGCTTCATTCTCCACAACTCCAAGCTTGTCTCGAAAGTGCACAAACTTTACTCTAGAGAGAGGCTTGGTGAGAATATCAGTCATCTAATCATTAGTGCAACTATATCTCAACTGAATAGCTTTCCTCAATACCATATCTCTAATGTAGTGGTATTTAATCTCAACATGTTTTGTTCTGTCATGAAACACTGGATTGATAGAAAGCTTCACACAACTTTGATTATCACAATGAATAACAGTCGGCTCCAATGATTGTCCAAACAATCCTGCAAGGAGCTTTCGAAGCCACACTGCTTCTCGAGCTGCTACACATGTTGCAATATACTCGGCCTCTATAGTGCTTAGTGCCATTGAAGACTGCTTCATGCTACACCAAGAAATCATCGCAAACCCCAAGCTAAAGCAACATCCAGAGGTGCTCTTCCTATCAACTACACTTCCGACCCAATCAAAATCAGAATATCCTTACAACTTTAGGTCTGAACTAGAAGTATATTTCAAGCCATATCTAACTGTGCCATGCAAGTATCTCAAGATATGCTTAGCTGCAACTAGATGAATTTTCCTTGGTTCACACATGAACTAACTAAGTGCACTCACTACATAGCAAATATCTGGTCTAGTATTGACTAGATACATCAACGATCCAATCAACTGCCTGTATAGAGTGGGACCTCCAGATCTGAACTAGTTGTAGATTCACTTAACTTCTTCAAATTGGTTTCCATCGGTGTAGACATGGATTTGCAATCCATCATCCCAAATTTCTTCAAGATATCTATAGTAGATTTCTCTTGACTTAGAATGATCTCATTGGGTCTCTGCCACACTTCCAATCCCAGGAAGAAATGCATATATTCTAGATCCTTCATCTCGAATTCAGAAGCTAACTCCTTGCATTTGATAATGAGATATTCTGCTCCAGTAAGAAATAGATCAACATAAAGAACCAAGATTAAAGCCTCACCATCAACTACCTTGAAGTAAAGATTTGAATCAGCATAATTCTTGGAGAAGCCCAAGCTCATCAAGTATCGATCAATCCTCTCATACCAAGCATGAGGAGCCTGCTTAAGGCCATACAAAGCCTTCTTCAATTTACAAACATGAGACTCCTTCCCATGAATCACAAAGCCATCAAGTTGCTCAATGTATACTTCTTCAATTACACCATTAAGGAATGCAGTCTTCACGTCCATTTGATGTAGCTTCCATCCCTTTGCTGCTGCAATAGCAATGATAGTCCTGATGGATGTATAACGAGCAACCGGAGCAAAGGTTTCTTCATAATCTATTCCCTCTTTCTAAGAGAATCCTCTAGCCACAAATCTAGCTTTGTACTTCTCAATGCTTCCATCAGCCGCATGCTTGATCTTGAAAAGCCATTTAGAAGATACAACGGATTTCCCTTTAGGTCTCAATACAATATCCCAAACATCATTCTTGATAATGGATTGATATTCTTCAACCATAACATCTCTCTATACTTGCTAACTTGATGCTTCCTCAACACTGGAAGGCTCAGATTCAATGATATGACTCATTAATGCAACATAGCTTAGAAACTTCTGAGGTCTTTTGCTTTCTCTGAATGTGCCTCTAGGAGCTGCAAACCTTTCTGCCTCCTACATGGTTTGCCTAGCCCAAAGAGGTCTCTTTCGACCTATGACAATATCTCTTGGCCCATCAGTTGGTTCTAAAGGCTTAACCGGATCACCATCCTCTTCTGGTTCAGTAGACACCCTCTGAATCTCAGGAGTATGATCAACGTCCATGTCCTGAGGAGTCTCCTAGTCTTCATTATCTATCTCCATGTATGAACCTTTAGACCTTTTGAATGCAACATCTTTTTCAAAAGTGACATCTCTGCTAATCTCTATCTGTTTCTGTCCTGGAATGTAAATCTTGTAGGATTTTGAGGATTCACTGTAACCCACAAATATTCCTTTCTTGCTAGATGGTTCTAACTTAGTTCTCTTATCCTTAGGCACATGAATATAAATAGGACAACCAAAGATTCTCAAGTGACTAACCTCAAGATTCACACCTGTGAAGGCTTCTTCAGGAGTCATTCTCCAAAATGCAATGAGGGCTTCAATTCTGAACATACACTGCAGTCCTAGATGCTTCTGCCCAAAGGAAGGTTTGCAAGTCTTGATCATGGATCATAGCTTTGGCAGCCTCAACTATGGACCTATTCTTCCTTTCTGCAACTCCGTTTTGCTGTGGATTGTAAGGAACATAAAACTCCCTCTTAATCCTTGCCTCGATACAAAATTTACAGAAGCCTTCAGAGATGTATTTTCCTTCATTATCAGATCTTAGAACTTTGATCCTCTTCCTAGACAAATTCTCTACTTGATCCTTAAATTCTTTGAATTTCTCAAGTACTTCGTCAAATTCCTTAGTCTTTAAGAAATAAATCCAAGTCTTTCTAGAGTAGTGATCAATGAAAATTACATAATACCAAAAACCACTCAAGGATGTGTTGTGACCTTTTCACACATCACCCCATTGCAAAAGGGGACCCCTGTTTTCGCTTGGCATCGCAACTACTTATCACCATTTTTCTTTTACAATGAGTTAAAGTTTTGAAGTCGTCTGAGCCAAGTTGGGAATTCAAGCTCGAAACAATGCCTAAACGTCATGGAAGTGCTCAGAAGGTCCGGAAGACGAGGATAGCCTGTGATTTGAGTCAATTCTAACACTTCCTATTTTTTAGGGGTTTTTTCTTTTTTTCATTTTTGGCATTTTTGGACCAATCTGAGACCCCTATTTTTTAGGGATTTTGCTTTTTCTATTTTTAGAAAGTCAACCTGGGTCTCACAGGTCATAAAGTCAACATTTCCATCTTTAGAATCAAAATTTTTGGCCTTCAAAAGCAAAATATCAAGAGAAAAGGCATATGGCGAGGGTTTGATGATCCTGAAAAAGACAAGCATGAAATTCATGGCGACCAAAGATGAAAATGGCATAAGTCTGAAGAAGTGTGTCCTAGGATAATATCTAAAGAGCTTCAAAGTCTGCCAAGAAGATGGCAAAGACAATGTCAGGGCCGCTTGGACGAAGAAGAAAAAAAATATGTCAAAGGCTCTAGGAAGTCCGCCTTGAGGAAGAAATGGCATGAAGTCTCTAAAGTCCGCCATAAGGAAAAGGAGGAATGGAAGAACACTAAGAAAGTCCGCCTTGCATCATGGAAAGAAATTCATGAAGTTCACCCTTGTATATGGCAAGCTTGATCTAAAGTCTGCCATGCCAAAAGGGAGTATCGAAAGGAAAGTAAGAAGTCTGCCCTATCCATGGCAAAACCTTCTTGAAGTGCGCCATGCCTTTGGAAAGACACTTGCATCATGGAATGAAAGTCTAGAAAGTCTGTCATGGAAGCTTGGCAAAGAGACTTTGAAGTCCGCCCCACCTTGGAAAGACATCAATGAAGTCCGCCAAGAGTTTGTCAAGGCACTAAAAAGTCCGCCATAATGATGATAAGCACAATGGCAACGAAGATTCAAAGTCCAACCTTGCCAAGTATATAATGTCTTAAGCATGGTAAAGTCCGCCTTAGCCAAAAGAAAGATGTCCAAATCTTGATGAAATCCACCCAGCCAAGGAAGCTCAAAAAAATTGGCTAAGTAAAAAATTCAAAAAATTGGAAAGGCAAAAGTGAAGTCCGACTTACCTCTAGCAAGGAATGTCCAAAGCCTCATAAAGTCCGACCTTGGCATAGAGAGTGGATGGCGAGACCAAAGTAAAGTACGCCCAAGGAGAAAAATTCAGAAAATTGACTAAGTGTTGGAAGGAAAACAAGAGGAATAAAGAGGAAAAGTAAAGAGGAAGTGGATAAAATCCTTGTCCAAGGATGGAATGTATCCTACATAGCACAAGCCAAATTCAAAATTGAAGACAAATCCACGGGAAAAGTTCATCTTAAACCTTGGCTAAATGTTGAATGGTCCACATGAAGGTATTACAAAATGAAATTGAATAGCCAAAATTTGGCTAAGTATGGGAAATTCTTCATAGAGAAAGTTCCCATTTCCTCCATTGTGGCAAAAGCACAAGGGAGTTCCTCTCCAAATTCAAGGCACTTGAAGGAATTTTAGAGCAATCCGAAAAGGAAGGCTTAATATCTTCAAGTCTAAACATGTGCTCCAAGGCGAGACTTCCAGTACAAGTGAGAAGAAGAAATCAAAGTCTCAAAGTGAATCCAAGATCAAAGCTAGGAAGAAACAAGCACCAAGGACAGAGTCATCGGCAAAGAAAAATATTCTAAGGCAAGCATGTGGAAGAAAAAGAAAGTGACCAAGGAAGACATCCAGCACGCTGAGGTGGCGCCTCGTCACCTTCCAACCAATCAAATTGTTCCAAATCAACATGCAGCAACCTTCTATTTTATTGTTGGTTTATATTTAGCAGAAGGACAAGTGTCACCAAATGAAATTTTCTCATTGGTCGAGAGGTAGTTGGTTGTGACAAACCCTAATTAGGGTTTTATTTTGTAATCTTGGCCGTTGATTTGAAATCAATCTTGGCCATTGAATTGTAATCGAAGAGCCTATAAATTAAGCTTGCCCCTTATTTGTAAAGTGTGAAGAAAGTGTATGAGATTGTTGTGTTTTGCTACTTCCAATAATAAAAGCTCTTATGCATGATTTGCTTTGAATCCCTTTTATTGTCAAGTGGTTTGCAAGGTTGCATAAACTTCTTCAACATTAGATTAGAATTAAGATAGAATTTGATTAGAATTAAGATAGAATTTGCTTTGAATGTTTGTTAAGTGAATGCAAGATTTGATAGTATAGATTTATGGTGAAACGTTGCTCATACTTTCTTTGGATGGATGATCTTCATTCAATGTGTAAAGTTAGCCTAAGCTTATGATTGTGGATGCTTAACTTCAGTCTGGAGAAGTATTGTTCTAGACATGAAAATTATAATCACACCCCTTGAAGATTGCACCCACTTTGTGTAGTCCCAGGGAGGCGAAGCAAAGCGTGGTTACCAGTTTCACCTAATCTTTACCATCTCTTGAATTCCTAGGAATAGATTAGAACCTCTAAACCCTCATCCTTTTTGCACTTTTTGAAATCTCAAACTGAAAATCCCAAAAGAAGAAGCATTCAATGTTCAATCCGTCTAAGTCCTGAACT
>VDFB02105785.1:14220524-14248341 GCA_007258455.2 Sequoia sempervirens
GATAAAATACAAAGATGCATTGACAAATGAATGGTGGATGCATGCATGTGTCCTAAATACAAGGCATGATGATACCCATGTACAAACAAATAAATCTCTCACAACCAAAGAAAATGAGAAAGCCTTATGAAAAAAAACCTCCTCTCCAAAAGAGAAAAAATTATAAACAAATATGTACATGTGATGGAAGAAAGGACTCAACATGACCCTACAAGTACTACTTTTGTCACAAATGTACAATGTGTATCCCTCTCAAAGGAGAAAAAATATGAGACTATGAATCCACCAACAAAGAAGTGGCTCCTATGCTAATGATGAGAGATTGAAGACGTAAAACAATCCACTTCCTGCATATAGTATTTCTCCCCTTAAGAAGAAATAGATCCACTAGCAACTGTAGAAGTCATTTCTATAATCTAGATGAATAGGGAATCCAAATCTAAATGTATGACTCTAAATGAAACTCGCGTGTCATCATACTAAAAAAAATGCCTCCAAAATAGGAACTAAATGCCCAATCAAAGAAGTGGAACCAAGAGAGAAAAATATAAACTACATTTGGAAATATTGAAGATGTGAGGACATCACTACTATCAAAGAGGCAATGCATGTCCTCCAATGTGTCCTCAAGATCTACAATGCAACACTCCATAAACAAAGATGATAGTTCTAATAAATAGGAATCCCAAGTAGTTATTTATGGAAGATGAATATTCTATTGCATTGAATCAATAGGAGTCATGGATGTAGCAACAAGTGATGATGGAGTAGAGATATCAATCCATGCCATATGACGTCATTGGTCACCCTTGAATGAAGGTGTGTCCATATAAGATGCATGAATGTGAACACCAAATGTATCTACAAGTGTCGGTTTAGAAGAATCTAACAAATTGATACCATTTGTAATACAAAACTATTGCAATTGATGAAGTTCATAAAGAAGTTTTAAATCATTAGGTTTCCTTAGTATGTGTTCATATATGGTATGTCTTTTCTTCCCACGATAATCACATTTGGATTTGGAGATACGATTACAACTAGTAAAAGGTACACAATAGAAGAGCTAAAATAAAACCTACCCAAAAGATAGAAATTATCCATGAACTAAGATGTCCAAGTTATCTACCAAAATGTGAAAACTTGACAAACTAAACAAAAGATACTTCGTGATGAATCTAGAAAAATCACGCAGATGGCTAAGAAGAGCTTGTTAATACCTTTCCAAAACAACAAGAACTGTAAAAAATAGATATACTAGAAAAAAGATATGGACTTGAAAGTTAAAAAGGGTGATTGGACTTCAACAGGAAATAAAACACCAACAATAAAATATAGGAAAAAGACCAACAATATTGGAAAATTCTTAGAATCAATGTTCCAATGACTACTTATTTTCTAAAATCTAATACTATATTGCCTAAGTTAGCCAAAAAGAAAACAATTCCTCCTTTAAGACAAAAAATAAGATGGTTGTTGTTGGGTGGCGTTTGTATGGTTGGTCAATGATGTCAATAGTTGTGGTAGTAGAATGGTGGTGTACAAATGAAGAAATATATCAAGGCCCCCTAACGAGATAACAATGGTGAATTGGTAGCAAAATTGGGCAATGCTTAGTGTCTAGTGCTAAAGTGGCAATGACTTCCAACAACGATGGTAGATAGAGGCAGTGCCTACTAGGCATGGCCATAGATCATGGTGGTTGGGGCTTAGACCCCTGGCTTAAGGACAATTAGGGCCTATGGCCCAATAGGATACCAAGCTATGAAATAAACCCTCCCGACCTCAACCAATCAAGAAAAAATGTCATGAAACTGAGAAGCCACTAAAATTTGCCTAGTGTGACCCTTGCCTCTTGTCGAAACCCTTGTTGGCATCACCACCTATGAAAGGAAATTTCGTACACTAAATTTCATACAACAACCACCAGTTTTTCATGAGACCATTGTATTTTTGCCCAAGACACCATATTTTTGTGACTCTAGCAATGTCATCTACATTGTATGACTCTTTACAATTGTACTTTTTTTGTTTTGCATGATTTTCAAGACCTATAAAAATTGCCTCATATTTTTTCAAACTCCAATTTTAGCATTTGGACAAGTGATCTTGGGGTTTTAACACCTTCTAGATGCAACGACAATGTGTATGAAAATGCACCATTTGAAAACTTAAGGTCAAATCTCTAAAAAAATGAATTAAAAAATTGTAGATCTAGAGCTCTAATACCATGTTGGAGTTGATGATTGAACCACCATAGCACCCCAAAGATCATCTACAATTAAAACACCCTATTACAAAATACAAAAACAACTAAATTACTATGAAACCTAAGATTTTATTAAATAAAAATTATTATAATTACAACATACAATGATAAATCCTTGATATAAGGATAAAGATGAAACCCTCGTTGAAACCCTAGGATATGATTAGGTTGTGACACGTATCATAATCATATGACATAAGACAAAGAAGCACATGATATAAATAAACTTAAACATGCTAGTGTTAATAGGTCCTAACAAGAACTATTTAGGTGATTATCTTTTTCACACCAACATATAGCCTTTCACATTTTCACCATACCCTATAAAAATGTCTTAGCCTTACAATTGAACTTGCATTGTGTTTCCTTTGGCACAAGAATAAATGACTCACAAATAAAAACTCTTAAATGTATAACAAGAAGTTTTTTACCTATCCATATTTCATATGGCGTCTTCTCCGCAACTACAAAAATGGGAGACTTGTTTATTAAGTAGCAAGCAATATTTACCACCTCAGCCCAAAATTTATATTCTAAATCAACACTACTTAATAAAATTTTACCTTGATCCATCAAGGTTTCATTTAACCTTTCAACTACCTCATTCTATTGTGATGTGTAAGGAGTTGTCCTATCTCTAACAATTTTAGTGTGCTTATATAACACTTCAAATTCCTTAGAGCAATATTCTCTGCCATTATTTAACCTTAACACTTATTTTCTTGTTAGTATGGTTCTCTACAAGTACCTTAAACTCCTTTAACTTGTTAAAAACCTTAAATTTATTTCCAAGAAAATAAATGAGTATGTCTAGAATTATTATTAATAAGAGAGACAAAACCAAGACTTAATAATGAAGTGCACATCCACAAGACCAAACATATTGTGAATCACTTCAAAAATCTTCCTTGTTCTAATTTCTCCTAAAGCAAATTTAACTTATTTTCTTTCCAAGCACAATGTTCACAAAACTCAAACCCAACAAAATAATTTGAAAGACCTTTCAACATATTCTTACTTACCAAGGTTTCCAAACATTTTTCATGTGTAACCCATCCTCTGGTGCTACAACATACCTAATTCAAGTTCAATTACATTAATATTACATAAAGTTGATTCTTCCAACCTAAAAAGTGTACCATGCTTGATTCCTTTAGCCTACACGGAATTCCCTTTAGCCAACTCACAACTCTTCTCATCATAGGCAACATTCATTAGAGAATCAATCATCTTAGTAATATAAAACATAGGCAACATTCATTAGAGAATCAATCATCTTGTTAGACCTAAAATATGCAAAACATTAGATTTCACTTTCTCATCCTTGAAGGACACCATCACCTTTCCCTAGCCAAATATATGGAAAGAGTTGTTATTACCAAGAAAAGCATGTCCTTCATCACCTTCCTTGTACTTGAAGTACCACTTCATATGAGGAGTCGTGTGAAATGATGCACCTAAGTGAATCAAACCAAGAATCATCACCAATAATGTTAGCAAAGAATAAAGTATCACTACTAGTCTCATCATTGTCTAAGAAATTATCAAAGGAATCATCTTTCTTTTCTAACTTGCATTCCTTCTTCACTTGACCTACCACAATCCCAACACTTCATTTAAGTTTACTAGGAGACCTAAGTCCATCTTATTCCCTTGGATTTCCTATCTCCAACATTATTTTTACTTCCCTATCTTTTGACCTACCCCTTACAAACAAAGCATCACTAGCAAATTCATCCATAGACTTTCTTCTAGTCTCTTTGCTTAACAAAACTCTTATAATATCGTCAAGTTAAAGTGAAGAAATCTTACCACTAATTGTTCACAACCAAATTCTCTCACAAATCAAAGTGTAATATTATGTTTTTATCATATTCTTCTAGCTCAACTCCGATTAGCATTGACTAACTCAAAATTAAATTAAAGCCATTGAGATTAACATTAACAACTTCCCTCTTTCATCTTCAAATAGTACAATTTATTAAAATAAATGTTTATTAACCAAAGTCCTGAGTTGATACAAAATTCTTATCTTTTTCCATAACAAATATGCAATTGATTCTTCTTAACACATTCATTAATACAAAATCTAAAAGACAAATGAATCATACCTCTAGCTTTTTGTCAAGTTTATACTATTCTTCATCAAACATACCTATAGGTTTTGATAAATAGGATATCGCTTTCCATTGATCTCTCCACCACAACTCAAAATTTTAAACATTGTAACTCACGATTTAAGATCTCAATGTGTCAACCACGATGTTAACCACAAATTCAATAATACTTTGTATTCTCATGGAATTTTTCAAAGGCTCCCACTCAAAGTAGGTGTATATGTATGACAAGAAAATATGCCCCCTTCCATTGAACAAGCCCTAGAACAAAATCGATGAGGATTTCACCAACACATGGTTGTCACACCAAACTTGGCCATGCACAAAACAACAAAAATCTTATACCAAAGAATGAGGTTTTAATATTGAATTACCAACTCTACTACCAAATGTTGGGAATTTGATTTCAATATGACCAATAACTAATCATTGAAAAACCTTAAGACTGTGCAATCCAAATGACAATTATGTTGTTACAATTCAATTAGCAAATATTATCGAAAGACATGAAATCATATACACTCCACATTCACATGATACACAAATATTTACATGGGAACCCCTTTCAATAAAAAACCCACCTAGAAAGAGATAGCAATTGTAGTATTCTATGAAATGGACTCCAAATATAAAAAGTCTCGATACACCTTAATTTGTAGACTATAGTGTACAACCTTAAAAACATACTTCATAATATCTTCACATCATGAGACAACCTCTACATCAACCTATTCCACCTGCACTATGAACTAGATCTATCCCTAAATAATCAGTTTGGAACCCCAACCAACTCAACACTATAACCAACACATAATAACATGTATCACTCCATCAACTTTGTTCTTAATGTGATAGCCAATTACACAAATATTTACATGGGAACCCCTTTCGATAAAAAACCCACCTAGAAAGAGATAACAATTGTACTATTCTATGAAATGGACTCCAAATATAAAAAGTCTCCTTACACCTTAATTTGTAGACTATAGTGTACAACCTTAAAAACATACTTCATAATATCTTCACATCATGAAACAACCTCTACATTAACCTATTTCACCTGCACTATGAACTAGATCTATCCCTAAATAATCAGTTTGGAACCCCAACCAACTCAACACTATAACCAACACATAATAACATGTATCACTCCATCAACTTTGTTCATAATGCGATAGCCAATTCTTAACCAAATCTCATGCAATTGTTATCATGGCAACACTAGGCTATAAGACAACTTCACGTTAAACTATAAAGTCTAATTCGGTGTAATTCTACCACACATGCTTCTAACATTGTTTTACCAATCTACAATCAAACTTGTTAACAAGAACTAGCGAGTCCCAAAACCTTCACTTACAAACTATCTACAAGTGAATAACACACCTAAGTTCCAATAATATGTATAATCAATATTCTTCAACTTTGAAGGTGACATATATGAACAAACAAATATCGTAGTGGGATGACCCTTATTACCAATTCTAGAAAACGTGTTCGTAGAAGATTCGAAAAAGGAGCAATTAAACAAACCTACAAAAACTAGGCTAGTGGAAGAGGTCTATGGATAGCACAATGTGCATTGGCATTATGGAAAAGACACATTCAAAGATTTGTTTATACACCTCCATAACATTATAAAACATATAAAATTCACAATGGAATTAAAGTTGGAACAATCTATTTCGTTTCTTAATGTTCTTTGAAAAAGGAAATGTGAGGCTTCTACACACCATGTTTATAGAAAGAAACAAGTACTAATTCATACCTAGAAGTAGATTCCATCACATCATATCATCGAACACCACAAGATAGTACATTGATAACATTGGCTACCAAAGCCTTAAGGATATCATATGAAAAAAACATTGAACGTAAGAGGAAGGGAGGGAGGGAGAGGGAGAGGGAGGGAGGGAGAGAGAGAGAGAGAGAGAGCAGTTCAAAAGAAAAAGGCTAAAAAAACAAACAAATGGGCAAAGCATTCTGAAATGTAAGAAAATAAGCTCAACTTTGAACATAAATGAAAGCCTTCTTTTACCTTGCATAAAAACATGATTAATGAGATGTCATAGATCTTGAAAATAAAAGGAATTGAAACAACTATCTTACCTAAATTATCCTACAAAATAATTGAGCTCCACAAACCCAAAAAAAAAAGTTTAATTTAAGCAAAATTGTGGGATGTAAATGAGAGAATGTTCTTGCAGTAGACCATAAGTTTAATGAATACAGGAAGATTAATCCCAAAAAGCATTAAGGAACATGATAGGATTGACAAATCAACATTAGCATAAGCATAACATTCACTCACATAGAACATAGCATTTACATTCATAAACCAAAGGTTGCAGTATAGATAAATAATTACGGAAAAACTTATTAGGGTTGAGATATCAGCATAAGTAACATTCACTTGCCATTTGAACTTGACGTCTCCACTGGTAAGGCAAGAGTTACAGCCTAAAAAGAATACCATATAAAATAGTATTTAAAGGAGGCAATTAAAACCATACAACACAATGATAAAATTAATGGAGATGAGAAGTGAAATATTAGCAACCATGGGATACTATCATCGAAAAACCATTATAAAAATTAAAAATTATAAGAAAGCATTGACCATAACATAAATAAATATGAATGGTGAATAAAATATGGGTCAACTTGGAGTCTAACCTCATAAATGATAATGTTTCTCAATGATACAAATATCCTTGAAGCGGAGTCTAGAAGTTGGTCCCAAAACATCAAAAGAAAAAGGCTAAAACACAGCTTCATCCAACATACTACATAGAGTGTTTCCCTATGGAAATCTCAAAGCATCAAATATAGATGGAAAAGACCAGTATAAGTATAGTAGGTACATGTTAGCATTAGGCCATATAAAATTATAAATAAAATTGAATCCCTGACACTATGTCCAATTAGCATTGCCTCATTTTTGTCATTTTCATGCAATCTGGATATGTTTTACTCAGTCTGAGATGTCATTGATCTTAGTCGTCATTTGTCATGCTGTCTTAAAAATCCCAATCCAATCTGGATTTATCCCACTGAAAAACTGGACCTACAAATTGGTTAAAGCCTTCTGAGAATATCATAGCCAAACTGAACCTTGAAATGCGCACAAATTGGTGCACATTGAAAATAATCAAAATGCCATAATGCAAATAACACTAATGGGACTGCATCTCAATCAGTATATTGGTTGCTGCATTGATGTCATTGTCGACCTGAAGAAGTGCTTGAGTTGCAAGATTTCTATCAAACCCCATTGTCACCAATGTCAAAACAGCTTCTTCTGAGGGAAGAACAGTTGAACCAAGAAGTGGAGCTGCAGCAGCAAAGTCATCCTGGAAAAGTTGGATATTAGACCATGTTTTGTTCTTGAAAAGAAAGTTTAACATCACAGAAAAGTAGGTGCAATACAATATAACACCAACGTTCATGCTTATTTTCCTAAGAGACCACGTTAACAGTCACCTAGATATTATCAGAGTAGTCAATAATGGTTAAGGTAGTTTAGGTCACTGCTAAATAAGACAACAATTTGGCATATGGGATCCCCTTATGAAATCCACAACAAGATTGTTTCTCCATTTACCTTATATTTCGTACAATTAGATGTACAACCCTACCCCATTCTGGATTCAACCATGTGACCTCTTTTAGGGAGTACACACCCCTTCACCATCATACCAACTCAAAGTCGTATAGGTCCACTCAATTATTATCTTAACATATTTGCAGCAATCATGCCAATCTCCTAACAAGACCACATTAGTAAGGAACCTGCAAAATATCAAAGCTGGTACCCAGAAGAAAGAAAGTGGCAACCATTCACAACTAGAACAGAAAATCACTGAGTAATCCACAAAACATGTTACTCCAATGCTATTTTGACAGGAAACAAATATTCAACAATCCTTGCACAAGATGCAGAGGAGTCCAGCATGATATTTGCCTCAAGCCATGATCAATGGCCATGAATGGTCTCTATTTACTTTATAACATATACAAAAATGTAGAACACAAAAGATAAAAGATGTTAAGGAAAGGATGCTTTGGCCTTCTCATTCTTCTTGACGAGAATTCTATTAATGATAAGTGATAACTGTTTGAATGTAAATCATAAGGCCAATACACAAGTATCTCCTATAAGTTGTCAAAGAATTTCAAAAAGAAAACCTTTAAAGTACAACCCTATAAGATTTACTTTACACGAGATACAGAGAATGCAGACATCAGAGGACAGTGTTGGACTCAATATAAGATGATAACTGCATATTCTTAAACATCATTCAGTATTTATCTCTGTTACCAGGTTCTTCATTTTAGCCCCATGAACCAGCCAAAATATGTGTGGGTTCTGGTTCTGGTTCAGTTCTTCTCTAGGTTCGCCTGGGTTCTCCATTTTCCACCTGGGTTCTCTGTTATGAAGGACCCACAGAGAACCCGGGTGGAAAATGGAGAACCCTGGCTGAACCCGGGGAGAACCCAGAAGGACCCAGGCGGACCCACGTCATCCAGCCTAGAAAAAGGCAAAACTCAACTTAAAAACATAAAATAAAACCCTAAAAAGTGCCTAGATTGCCTTATATTGACTTGGCCGACCAAATGAGGCTCATTTTGCAAACTCAAAAGAGCAAAAAACACCATTTTTTTGCCTCCAAGCTGAAATAGTTGATTTTTGCAGGTTTTCTCTTGAGGACCACAACCTTGATGCTTTTGATGAAGACGAATTTGAAGAATAGTATGTGATCAACCGTCGCTCGGCTGCGATGATTTTCACGGTGCTTGTAGGTCTGATTTGTGTTTGGTGTTTGTTCTTTTTGTGTTTTTTCGTGTTTTGATGTTTGGTGCCAATGATACAAACGATTTTAACAAGCATATGCATACAAGGAACTCAAAATAAACTAAAACTACTAAGATAACTTTAGGAGACTCAATTTGATAGTCTAGAAGCTTTCTTCATTACATAAGTGAGTACATAAGATAGATGACTTACATAGAACTCAAAACCAGATACATCATATGCAATAATTTAACTTACAGCCAAACAGCACTGTGAATAGTGCTTTGCTACAGTACCCGGCCTCAATAATTTGCTCATACAACATGAAATACAAGATTCTCCCACCAAGAGACGAATTGAAGGGCTTCCTAGGGTAAGGGCGCCCACTTTGGAAGAGATTGCAGCCTCTAAAGGGAGGCGTTTTAATTTCTTCTTGCTGTTCAAAACCATCAAGTATGGCGGCTGGCTGTAGGTGTCAAAAACAGCTCCAGAATCTTTCAAAAGGGCAAGCAACTCCTTCTAGATGGCAAATGGAAACACTGGCAGCAAAACCCCTTCCAGAAGATGCCCCCAACAACTTGTAATCAGCAAAATGTGGCTCCAAATGAATCCACTAAACTCAGATCTGCAACTTTAGGGTGGTATTTCACACCATCAAGAAGCACAAATTCGACGAACAAAGCCCAATCCAGGCTCACCCACTACAGAAATCAGGAACCCTAGTTTCCCTCTCTCCCAAACTCCACACTTCCAAGTTTCATTCATCAAAATAACTTCATGCATGAGAGGGTCGAACTTTCTCTTGCTCTTTTATAATTTCACTTTGAAAACACTATTCATTAAAATGGCACTATTCACTTAAGTTATGTTCTTTTTTCACTTTATCAATGAATAGTAACTGAAAAATATAAAGTGACCCCTTTAAATAATAGACACATGGTCCCTAAGCCTGAGGAAGTGAAATAAATGGTGAAGATCATCATTTTAAGCTCCAATAACACGCCAAATGCACAAATTCACCACATCACCAAGCTCCTGATACTAATACTGCATTTTACCGACCAAGTGCCTGTTCAAGTGACCCTCTATCCAAAACCATTAACCTACGAGGATCGACATAATAGGCTAATCCACCAACTTTGATGCTCGTGAAGAATAGGGACATTACATAGTAATACTAAATTAAATATAGTCTTGATTGTAATTTGAATTTTCAATGTGTAATGGCATTTTAAGACTTGAGTATTTACTATTTAGTAATTTACTATTTATATTTTTGCAAATTATGAATATGATTATATGAGGTATTACCGTATGGCATATTTCATTGTTTCAATATTCTATGGCATTATGGCATTATGATCATATGATTATAATTTTGAGCATGCTTATGAGTCTATGGCATTATGTTTATAATTTAATAATATATATATATATACTCCCGTACCCGTACCCGTACCCATACCCTAGGAAAAAAAAAAATTGCCACAAACCCGAACCCGAACGCGCATCTGAATCCGTACCTGAACCGGCAACTTAGGTATTTATCATCATGATTTTCTTCTTAGCACTTGCTTAAACGGACTTACTGCAGTGTCCTTGAAACTTGAATAATATTTACACGTAAGGTAAAACTTGAATATAACTTGCCTCAGTGATCCTTTGCCAATGTGACTTTGTGAATGGGAGAACTGAATGCTTTGTTACCTTTTGTCAACATATGCCAAGGGATGAATGTTTCATTTTTCTTTATTACAGGTTAATGCTTCAGAGGCCTGTCTGAATGAACATACACCATATGACCAATGCTTCAGTTTGACTCGTTTCAAGGGTCTGTCTATGAAATTTTACAATGTTCCTACTAGATATCTTCTTTGATAAATGAAGGATAGCATTTGAGTTACAGATATAAGATGAGAAGAATTTTCCTCATCAGATAATACAAACACAGCTCCCAAAACACTACAAAAAAATTGTTTGAAAGCCATGAGTGATAAAATGCAAGCAAATAGTCAAATGGGATAAGCTAAAGTGATAAAAGCATCAAGGCTACCATAGCAAAGACCAGGGTTCAAATCCCTAGGAGTTGAAAGTGGGTAAATTGCTGCATCTACTGATTGGGTGGGGTGTACCCATCAGAAGATGACAGGTACAACTCCTAGGTGAATTTGACAATTTACTAACAATCTTGGACCAAGCAAATTACCATTTCTTTCAGATTGGTGTTAAGTCCTGAACTGGAGGGTAATAAGGGTTAAATTGTCCACACAGTTAGGACCTATTAAAAAATTAGTGCCATATTTCCCAAACCAGTAGATGAGCAGTGAGCCTTGGCAACATACATATGCATACAGTATATGTTTCTCCACAATAAAGAGGTGACTAGTTTACTTGATAAGTGATTCCTTGTGATTGGGGGAACTACACATTGAAAAAAATATGGGTTTTCTAGCAAATAAACATCACAAAAATCAAATCCTTGAATTACAGATTGAGTTTGTGAAAGCAGAAATTGAAAATTTGAGGTCTCCATTGGTATGCTCTATTAACCAAAACTTCTTTTTTCTCAATTCATACTAAACCCCTGATATCTGGGTTGGATCTAAAGTCCTTCAATGCATGTACCTCCTTGAGATCCTTACATCAACCAAGTGTGCATGCTGCCCCTCATGCATCCGCCCTTGTAGGTTGAGACATTCAGGTCAAGGATTTCATTGACCAATAGGCTAAGGCAGACGAATGGGAGATCCAAGAAATGAAAGCCACAAGCCAGTGCCCTTGTGTTAAAAGAACTTAGAGGTTGGTGGAGAGTCATTCTCCCAAAATTTGGCACAAAATTGCAACAATGTGGCTATAAATACATGGTAAGCAATCATGCAGGGAATTCATTCATATAGTGGATATTTATTTATGATAAAAAAATTTGTGGGCAAATAACTATTTTGAATTTATTGAACAGTAATGAAAGATATCTAACCAATTGGTGTCCATTAGTGCATGGTAGACAGCCATGCAGGTAATATTCCCATTTTATAAGGGGAGTTTTGAAAATGTTATAAAAGAAAATCCTACTAAGGTTAGTTGTTTAGTGCAGCCCTCTACAAATATGCAAGTTTTGGGCTTCCAGTATCTAAATTTTAGACATGAAGACTGGAAAATTAAAATTGTGTCTTCTCTGTCAATCAAAGAATAGAGTTTGATCCATTAAGGGTTTCTGGTAAAAGATAAGCCAAATATCTGGTTTTCTTACATGTACTTGCCATGGATATTTTTTGTTATTTTTTTATACAAGCAATGTATTAAATAGTTCTTTTATCAACAGACATTATGGAATAGACTTGCCGTAGGATTGTCAAGATAGCTTTCTCCTCTCTTGAAGATGGCAGGTGTTTGGGAGGTGTACTCAACTTCTCATGATACATGAGCCATAACATTGTTAAGATCCATCCTCCTGTCTTATATTAACTTTTGTACCTCCAAACCAGTGTAAGTTATAGCAAAACTGGCAATATGAAATCAAAGAGGAAATTAGTTAAAAAGCAATGTTCAATTCAACAGAGTGCTTGATTCTGTTTTCTCAATGTAGTAAATTACCAGACTACAAATTAAACAAAAAACAAAAATAGAAAATTGCTACACCAATCAAGCAAACAATGCTGCTGTTGTCAGGGAAATTAACCAACTCTGAAAATGCATCAGAATACTGACCTCAAATTGTGTATCATATGAAGGAACAGCTTCCCTCATTACATTTCCTCTTGAAGTACCATTCGATGGCTCAACTGGTAAACTTAGCATTGAAAGGCGGGAAATCCTACAGGCTATTTGCTCTGGAAACTGCAAAACATAATGCTTATTAAGCACCAATAGAGCGAAATTTTCTTCAATAAAAGAGACAAATAATAGTTTTCAACAAGATATTGATTTGATCACTTTAGAGAATACAGAACAAATGTTGAGAAAAAATATACAATGAATTTTGGAAGTAAACTTTCCCCTTCAGTTTAGACAAACTGTTTCCCCTGCAAGATGGACTATTATGCCATTGTACTATATGCAGTAAAAGAAGCCATGTAGAATTGTAAGTATTTATCTAATTAATAGGATAGGTTCTTGTGCAATGTGAACCAATACTAATGAAAAATGGATCAGAAATTTTGACTCTATATTAACACAACTGATTCCTAAAATATACTATTACATAATGGGTACTGCCAAAACACAAAATATATAAATAGAGAGATCATCAATCACAAGAAACATTCATACACAGTGAGAAATCATACCTATACAGAAAATAGTACTTGAGCTATTATCAATGTTAAAATGTCTTGTGGCACTAAGTGGGTGATCCACAGAATATGCCACTGGCTTAAACAAAAAGGAGTTTATTTTTTTCCAGATAGATTTAATGGAATCACTCAAATGGAATATTAATAAAGCTTTGTGTCAGAATTGTATGTCTGTTGCAAGCTTTATTATACCTTTGGAATGCATCTTTCATGACTCCTAGAAGGACTCTGAGTAGAAAAATAAAGCTATCAAAAATTGGTCCTACTTTCGAATTGAGGTTTTGTTTTTGTAGTTTTGACCTGACCAATGAACCAACATGAAAAGGACATCGCTCAAGAGACGATATGAAAACAATGATTAAATACATTAGCGAACATAAAAAATCACTACACTAGGTATTATATAAAATAGGCATTTTCAAGGAACAATCCATCCTTCCTCAGTGATAGGGAAAAAGAAGCGAACCCCAAGAAAATCTGGAACCCTCCTCCCCGACAAACCCTCAAGCCAGAGAGAAACAGACATATGCCATAACCAAAAAGACAACATGCTCTTTTGGTATCACATGGCCTCATAACACGCTAATAATGTGGGTCAAATTGTACCTTGAAGTAGATAAACCTAGGAGCTTGGAAATGTGATCAAGAAGGCAACCAAAGCTATTATGGTCTTACTTGGAGAAGAGTGTGTTTAAAACCCCCAACAATTAGCAACCTTCTTGCCAAGGCAATTTATATCAAAGTTGTCTACCAACTCTAAATGACCCTATGGTTATTAGATTAATTAAGTGTTATTGTATTTGTAATAATGCCTACAAAGGTTTAATGTTCTTAGAATTGTTTAGGCATTGCTTTGATTGTTCTATCATTAGCACATTGTTGTGCATAGTTTGTGTAGTTGTTGTGAGGTTGTTCCTTAATTCTAGGAGTTGTAATTTAATTCTTTGGCTGATATAATAAGCCACTTTGTAATGTAATCCCCACAGCTTGTTCATTCAATCTAATATGCTATCAGAGCCAAGCAGGGTTACCCCAAGTTTCTGGGACGGGGACGGCATGGGATGGCAGGATGAGTCCCCAAGTTTCTGATTTTTGAGGCCAAAATTAGGGACGGCAAGGGACAGCTATATAAAAATATAGGGAAAATTTTAAAAATATAGGGAAATTTTAAATATTCATATGATAGCATGGATAAGGCATGCATAATACACATTATAGAACATTAACATATAACATTTGTGTTCAACATTATACCAATACTCAATACGCATTCAAAATTAACATACACGAATCATGAAACAACCTCCAAGTTATAATTTATAAACTTATATCAAAATGCCCAAAGGCTACATTGCTGCCATATAGTTTTAAAGTTTGCTATGAAAATCAAAATACAATATCGTATGACAATAATGAATACAGAATAAACAAAGAGCACTGCTGCCCCTAATCATCTCTCATAATCGCATCAAAATCAGAGTCATTCTCTGAGTCACTGCCACTATGATGCTCCTCCTCAACCAACGAAACCCCAACCAAACCCTCAATTGTCTCCTCATCTACCTAGGCCACGTCCTCAGGATCAATATCCCACCGTAGAGCTGAAGTGTGTCGATACTCTGGAGTCTGCCGATCTTGAAGCCGAAGAGCACTATGAATTGCCACTAGCTTCTTCGCTCGTCTAGAGGTAAGTCTATTCCTCTTGAGGGAGTGGATAAAGCTATACGTGGAACAATTCCTCTTTGCAGCAGAGGAACTGGCAATCTATGCAAGAAGGCAAGTAGCAAGTGTCTTCAACTGTTGTGTATCCCTCCCATGATAGGTCCACCATCCAATAGGATTCGATTGAGCTAATATAGCTCTATCCAACCTCGCCTGTGGTTTACTCAAGTTTGGGCCATTAAGATTTGCAAAGTTTAGGAATTGTGACTGAAGTAGTGAAGCCTGTTCTGCTGGATAAATCTTTTCAATGGCCTGTGTGAACCCATCTAAAACCTCAACATCATCACATAGAGGCACCCTACCAGCCCTTGGTACATACCATTTTGGATTTAGAGCAAAGGCAGCCATATGAAGCGGGGTGTTCATTGCATTCCACCTCCGCATCACAATGGGCATAATGTGTTGCTCATATAAATCCAAAGTGGGTCGTTTGCCAAAATAACTTGCCTGATCTTCCCAAGCATACTGTCAAATGTCTCATATATCTCTCCAAGACTAGGAGGGTCTGTATTAGCATATCTGATGACATCTACAATAGGTGAGATGAAGGAGCAAATATATCTGCAAAATGCAAACAAAAAGTTCAAAATAATTAGTTGACAAGTTAATTGACATGTTAGAAACTTCAAAAGTTGGAACATTGG
This sequence comes from Sequoia sempervirens, assembly GCA_007258455.2. NCBI lineage: Eukaryota > Viridiplantae > Streptophyta > Pinopsida > Cupressales > Cupressaceae > Sequoia > Sequoia sempervirens. The sequence continues at coordinate 14,236,364 of VDFB02105785.1, forward strand.
ACAATAAAATTAAAATATTAAAATCAGAAATTTAATATGAAAATCAGCCATCTCATATGTCTTACCTCACATTGGCCCACCAATCATCATCAAGGATCTTTTGTTTGATGGTATTTCCTTGAGCAGAACTTGCATTAGGCCATCTAGTCCACTCTGCATTGACCATCATCAGTTGTAGAAGCTCATGCACCTCAAGCATCCTCTCCAACAAGATGAAGTATGTGGCATATCTACATTCATTGATTCAATGATTCATTAAAAAATAAAAATTTAAAACAAAATCAGATTATGAATATAAATTGAAAGTGAAACAAAATGAAGTAAATGGCATACCTTATCTCAACAGGTTTGAGAAACTCCTTCTTTGAAAATGTTCCGAAGAGAGCAAGTAAGGTGTGGTGATTGCAATTGACATCTAAATATCTCTAGCTTCTGCCACCGTTTGCTTCACCCAATCCAACTTCCCTATGTCTTTCAATGCATTGTTCAATGCATGAACACAACATGGGGTCCAAAATATGTGCCTGTAAGTACCCTCCACCATCAACACAGCCGATTTGCACACACATGCTGAATCGGTGATCACCTGCACCACATTTGCAGCCCCAACCTCCTCTATGGCATCTCTCAAAATGGAAAACCGGAAGTTTGCATCCTTACGTCTCCCCGAACAATCTACGGCTCTAAGAAAATAAGAACCAGCAAGGCATGTGACTATGACATTGATGAGTGGTCGACGTCTACAATCAGTCCACCCATCCATCACTATAGAGCACCCCGTCTTCATCCATGTTTGCCTCATCTCCTCCATTAACGCATTAACTTTGGAGTACTCTTTGTCTAGGAGGGTGGTGCGTAGCTTATGATCTCCAGGGGGTATGAATGAAGGACCAACAGTGGCTATGCCTTTCACCATTTGTTTGAAATAAGAGGAATGGGCCACATGAAATGGAATGGCATGGGCAAAAAAGAATTTGGCAATGGAGGATTCAATGGCTTCTCTTGTTTGGTTATTAAACATGGACTCAACTGAGGTTTCCTTTTCACTACCACTCACCTTCCTCTTTCCTATTAAGCAAACACTACTACCAACCGTGGAAGGACTAGGAGTAGGCATAGATGATTGTGAACTTGGGAAAGAAGGAGACCCACCTTGAACCCCACCATCCAACTCCATTTGAATTATTTGGCACTCTAAAAATAGCTCATTTGTCAATTGAGGACACACTCTAACTCCATTCTAACTCCATGGCCCACCTCACCCAAAAAATGAGACCTAACTCTTGTGTAGCTGCCCCTAAACTCCTTTTCACAAACATGGCAAAACCAAACCCTACTCCCCCCTGAACTTTTTTGTCTTTCACCCACGGCTGTAACATATCCAAGGAATGGTTTTTTTTTTGTCTAATGTGTGTTTTGCATAGTCTTCCATGGTTTTGGTATTGGTTGATGAAGGAGGGCATTGGATTGGGTTTCTTTGCTCTCTAGTTCTACTACCACCCCCACCACTTTCCCTTCTAGTTTGCATTTCAACTTCACTATCACTCCCAGCCTCACTGCTGCTCATGTTTTTTATTTTTAGAATGCAAGTTTCAACTGAAAATGCAAAAAATTAAAAAAAATTAGACAATGTATGCTTCACATTTTGCAAAAAAATGAAGAAAAAAAAAAGGGAAAGGAAATGCATACCTCTTTGGTGGATTTGCACTCCCAACAACACTATTTCAACCTCCTCTCCTCCTTCAAGCTGCTGCTCCTTCTCCTTCAATGGCTGCAACTCCTTTTGCTCTCAAACCCTTGGCTATTCAAACAAACAAAATGCATAAAATGAGGTTAGAGAGGCCCTTTTTTCTTCATAAAGGAGTCAAAATCAATGGGGCCCACACATGCCACATAGGTAGGGGCATTCTTTTTTTGTTTTATGTTTTTTTTTGCATTTTAAAAGCTCACAAGATGCGGGGGATAGTCGAGGGACGGCTCAGCTGTCCCCTGGCCGTCCTCGGGACCGGTCAGTCGTCCCCCATTGGGTCAATGGCGTCCCCCCATTTCGGGGACGGTCCCCTGCCGTCCCCATGCCGTCCCCTGGTACCTGGGGCGTCCCGGGGATAGGGACGAGGCATTTTGGGGGGGGGACACATCCCCGGGTTTCCTTGGAGCCAAGTGAATCCTGTGGGAGTGCAACCAAAACTGTTTTTGAAGCCTCAAGTTGTGTATGCTCCAAATTTTCTTGCTGCAAATTTTTTACTGTGTTACTGTTTATCAACTGAACCAAGTTGCAGTTTGGGCATCCAACTTTGACCAACCAACTCAAGGTTCCTCCTGTTGGGATACTCTAAGCAAACAAACAGATCCACCAGAGATCTGCTTGTTCACAGCTGTAATTTTCATGATCTCATACTTGAGTTGTGCTTTGACCATTACTTCCATGATTTAGTGTTTCTTCATGGAGAATTAAAACAATTAGATCTGCTCAAGGAAGAATGGTTCCACACAGAATTATTAGAATTGAGTAGAAGAGAAGTTGCAAATGAGAATCGTGTAGAGATTCAAAGCCTAGAATGAATGAAAACAAAATAAGTCAGGCATTTGAGGAAGAGTTGCAAGCATGAGAGAGAAGTGAGAAGCATCAGGCAAGAGTCTTGTGTAGTGTAGAAACCCCTTGTTTCCCCGTTTTCTGAATCTGACTGATTTTTGTTTGTTTTTGCGTTTTTGACTGTTTTTGGATTTTTGTGCAATAAAGAACTAATGCGATTTTTGCAAGAAATTTGTATAAATTCAAATAAACAAATATTGATGCAGTAAACCCTTGGAATATCTAATCTATGATCTTATTATTCATTTCAGAAGGTTTCAATAGAAGATCTCTGACATGCATACAAGATAGTGTAAAAATATTGTTCAAAAACCTGATTTGCAGCAAGATGAAGAATGCCCTTGATCTGGTACGGCTGCAATGATTATTCCTTTCTCCCTCCGTCAGGCGATCCAGAATAGTGCCAAGTGCATAGGCGCCCTCGTTCATGCAGACAGACTGAGGAAAAAGAAGGCGATTTGCTTGCAATTGAAAATACGCCCCTTTTAATGGAGGTACGGCCTGGTACAGATTTGTACGGCCTGGTAACAGCAGCAACCAATAAATGAAATGTACGGCTCTTCCTTAGTTTGCTAGACCTCAAAGAAATAGGCGCCTATATTGATGAATCCCTGCTGAAAGATTACTACTCTGAAAACTCTGATGATGAATGATCTGTGATGCTCTATAATTTCTTCTGAATGAAGAAATCCCTCTGCCTAGCAATAAATCGGATGATATTTCACACCCTCTGAATCGCTTTCACTGGAGATGGCTCGTTCCCCAATGCTCTGAGACTGAAACCCTTGGCTTCCATGCTCTGGTCAAGACTTGATCAATTTTCAACTCACAATAACATAATGGGCTCGAATTCCAATGCAAAACCTTATACTTCTTGAAAAGTGCGATTTCCTTAATAATAGGGAGCATTAAAAGAATTCGACTTCTTTTGTTTAATTTCTCAATAGTCTCCAGCCAAATTTTTAATTATAAAATATAATCGTCAAATGGCCCCTTTCCATGATGGGCGACCCCTTCATCAAAATCACTTAAGTCATAATATTAAAATATTACAACTTTATATTATATGCTCCAGTTTAATTAATATTTAATTAATTCAATTAAATATTAATATCTCTCTCAATATTCACCCGATGCACGAACCGTCTGAAGCTGACGACTAAGGAAGTGATTCTGCACGTGATCAATCCATACTGCTAAAAATAGCAACTCAGCTAGAAGTGTCCGAATGAGCCCGAACGAAAGCCAACTGATCAAATACTGACAACTGAAGCTGAGCCAAGCTCCAACATGACCCTCTATCCCACCTATCAGCCTACGAGGGTCGCATAATAGGCTAATCCTGTGCTCTGAGAGATGTCAACAAGAAGGGGACATGACAGTCCGCCCCTCCTGAAATTGCTTGTCCTCAAGCAATCTCAACTCCGGATGCTGCAGAATATCCTCGCTCTCCCATGTAGCATCCTCCACTGGCAAATCTCTCCATTTCACTAAATATTCCCTGATAGTCCTCCTACGCAACTGTCTCTCTCTGTACTCTGATAGACTCAGGTACTAAAATCAACTTCCTCATCATCTAAGGGAGGTAGAACTGCAGACAAGCATTCTCCACATCGGGTATCCCAACGCTTCTTGAGGCTGGATACATGAAAAACATTGTGTACTCGCTTCTCACGAAGCTCAAGCTCATAAGCCACCTCTCCAACTCGCCTCAGGATCCTGAAAGGACCGTAATAACGTGGCTTAAGCTTCTCTGACCCACTCTTCCTAAGAGTGGACTGACGGTAGGGCTGCAGGATGAGGTAAACCATATCACCCACCTCGAAATGCCTCTCCGTCCTCTTCTGATCTGCATACTGTTTTGCTAATTCTGTGCCTTGGCGATATTCTCCTTGAGAGCCTTCATAGTATCCTGACTCTCCTGCAACAAGTCTCCAACACTCGGCACTCTACTGTCGCTCAGTAGCAAATCTAGAAAACTCGGCGCCTCATACCCATACAACGCCATAAAAGGAGACATCTGAATAGTCATGTGGAATGTCGTGTTGTAGCAATACTCGCACAAATGAATCCACTTGACCCATGCCTTCTGCTGCCCCGCAATATAATTTCGGAGGTATCCTTCCACCAACTTATTTACTATCTCCGTCACCATCTCACCAAGGGTGATAATCGGTGTTTCTGGCAAGCTCGGTCCCACAAAGTCTGAATACCTCCTGCCAGAAGTGACTCAAGAACCGACTATCTCTGTCGCTCACTATGCTCCGAGGCAACCCATGTAGTCTGAATACCTCACGAAAGAAGACCTCTGCTACCTGTGTAGCTGTGTAGGTAGTGGTAATCGGAAAGAAGTGGACATATTTTGTTAGCCGATCCACAACCACATATATGTAATCTCGCCCTTGGGTTTTTGTGGCAAGCCCGTAATAAAGTCCATCGACGCATTCCCACTTCTGTCGAACGGAAGTGGCTGCAATAACCGCTTCTGGTAATGCGGTTCTCCTCGCTTGTTCTCACGACAAAACGCGGCACTCACGCACATACTGAAGAACATTTGTCTTAAGTCCTTTCCATGTGAATCTCTCCCGAATCTGTCTGTAGGTCTTAAAATACCCGGGATGTCCTGCAGTAGGCACGTCATGAAAGGCTCGCATGATAATGTTCTTCACCTCTGAACCTGGGATCAAATAAATCATGTTCTTGTAAATGATCAAGTCATTCACAAGTGTATACCTGGTATCAATCGTTGATCCCTCAACAATGCTGGAGGCCCAAGTATCCTTGGCATACTCTGCCACAATCATATGCCTCCAATCCTCCGTAATATGAACCATCGAGCTCAAATATGGCCTGCGTGAAAGAGCATCAGCTACTACGTTCTGTGTACCTTTGATATACGAGATATCAAAGTCATATGCCTGCAATTTACTGACCCACTTCTGCTGACGATCATTGAGATCTCGCTGCCCCAAGAAGTGTCTCAAACTGTTATGGTCAATTTTGATGCAAAATTTGCTGCCAACAAGATACTACCTAAATTTTGCTAAGGCATGCATGATAGCGAGCATCTCCTTATCATATATGCTATAAAGTCTCTCTGGCCCTCTGAGTTTACGGCTCTCATACACAATCGGGTGCTTGTCCTGCATAAGCACCGCACCAATGCCCTCACCTGATGCATCGCACTGAAGCTCAAAAGGCTTCGTAAAGTCTGGTAGTGCTAAAACAGGGCATGTAGTCATCAACTCCTTAAATCTCTCAAAACATTCCTGTGCCTTAGGAGTCCAAATAAATGCACCCTTCTTCAGTAAATCTGTCATAGGGGCTGCATGTCGTGAATAACCATTCACGAATCTACGGTAGAATCCACACAAACCTAGAAACCCTCTCAACTGTGTCAGGTTTTCCGGTGTAGGCCAGTCAATAATAGCGCGGATCTTTTCGTGATCCATCCCATCTCCCTCTCGCATCGATGATAGCACCAAATATAACAATTGCCACCTCACATTTAGATTCCCTTGGCTGCCGCGACTCTCTCTCCGTATCACTCAACACCTGCCCTAAGTGAGCCAAATGCTCCCCGCCAAGTCCCCGCTAGGCCAAGATATCATCGAAGAAGACCAACATAAATCTCGCCAGTTGAATGAAAACCCCTGCTCATCGTGGACTGAAATAAGCCGGTGCATTAGTATTCAAATGGCATCACTATAAACTCGAAGTGCCCACAATGACATTGGAAGGCAGTCTTCTCAATGTCCTGCTCACGAACCCTGATCTGATGATACCCCGACCGTAAATCTATTTTAGTGAAGTAACATGCGCCATGGAGCTCATCAATAAGCTCGTCTATACGAGGTATCGGATACCTGTTTTTGATCGTCCTCTTATTCAGGACTCTGTAGTCAATGCACATGCGTAATGTTCCATCCTTCTTCTTTACCAAAACAACCGAAGAAGCGAATGGTGATTTGCTAGGTCGAATGTGACCCATAGCAAGTAACTCCTTTATTGTCTTTTCTATCTCATCCTTCAACCTCTTAGGATGCCTATAAGGAGTTATCATAACAGGCTTAGCGCCCTCCTCGAGCTCAATAATATGCTCAATGCCCCTGTCTGGAGGTCTCCTCGGTGGAATAATACCTATCACCTTATCATGCTTGACTCTCAACCGCTGAATGTCCGATGATACTCAGTCTTCTATTGTCCCTCCTGTATAGGTGCTAATGTGCACTCGGCAGCCCACTCTACCATGTCGTGTCGCATGAGCCTCTCCATCCGACGAAAAGAAATTGTTTTGATGTTGCTGTCCCGAATTGCTTTTAGAATGTGTGTCTTCCCGTCAACATCAAAACGGATCTCCATGTCCTTGAGACGAAGAGTGACTTCCTCAAGTGAATGAAGCCACTTCATGCCCAAGACCAAATCAATGTCTCCCATGTTAACTACGTAGTAATCAGCCTTGAACTCATAATTGTTCAAGCGTAAAGGGAGATCCTTAATCATGCGTTCACACCTCAAAGTGTATCCGTCGGCCACCTTAACTCTAATCCCTTTGAACTCCTCAGTGATGAGTCCACGTTTCTCAACAAACCTAGCATCAATGAAATTGTGTGTAGCCCTGTATCAAGAAGGGTAATGACCCTCTGTCCTGCTAACACTCCACGAATCCTGAATGAGCCCTCCTGTTGAATGCTAGATAAGCGTGCCTCCTGTATCTGAAGCTCTAACTCCGTCTCTGCCTTAGGCTCTGAAGCCTCTGGCTCTGACTCCTCAGAACTCTCCTACTGTTCGGAATTCTCTGATTCCGAATCCTCATAATACGCCCACATCACTCGATTTGCCTTGCCCTTAGGCCTCAAAGGACAATCGTGATTGGCATCATAGGGACCTTTGCAGTAGAAGCAAAGCTTCTTCCTGCGTAGATCGTTAAGGGCCTCTCGATCCAAAGGTGGTGCTGCTGATTTACCTTTTGAATCATTCTTGAAATCTGATTTCTCTTTGTTAAAATCAGACTTCTCTCTGTTTCTGTTAAAACCCTTATTGTCCCTGAAAGAAGAAGAACCTCTGGAGTTGAATCTACTAGACGGTGCTACCAACTCCATACTTCGTGCCTTCTTCATCGCTTCCTGTAACGAAGGAGGATCAAAGGCTTTGATCCAACCTCGCAATGGCTCTGTCAGCCCCTCCATGAAAAGCACTACCAATCGCCTCTCAGAAATGTTCGGAACCATAACTGATAACCTCTGAAAGTCACCAATATAGGACTCCAAGCTGCCACTCTGTCTCAGCTGAGCCAAGTCTCTGAAGTAGGATTCTGGATCCTTCCTGTCAAACCGCTCTACCAACCTGTCCACAAACTCCTAGTATGATGTGATCCTGTCATGCTGTAGCGTCACCATACCATGGTGCCACCAGTCGTAAGCTACACCCTCAAGATGCAGTGTCGCATATCTAATAGCATCTCTCTCAGCCATCGGGCGCAATGTGAGGAATGTATCTAGCTTACTAATCCAGGCCTGAGCTGTGACCTTACCACTACCATCGAACATCGCTAGATTGAGCTTGTTTGTAGCATGCTTCAGATCATTATTCTGGTATCTAGGTCTCCAATCCTGTCGACCTCTGTGGTGCTCTCTCCTCTGAGTGACAAAACGGTCAAAAGAAATCCTTTCTCTGACCTCAGGTGGTACCAACTCCCACTCCTCATTCGCTGCCATAAGTGTATCAGCGAACAACTCCTCCTGCTCCTCACCTACGATAGCCTCATCGGGCTCCTGTCTCACAAAAGTAGGCCTAGTGGGCCTATCTGCTGTCCGGGAGGCTATCCTAGGTGGCCTGCGAGATCCTGCTTCACTCCTCTCGTCGTCACGATGTGGTGACTGTCTCCTCGGAGTACCCAATCTCTAAAGTGCTACTGTCAACTGCTGTAATACATCATTAGACTGTCGTTGACCTGCTCGCAAGTCTCTGAGTGCATGTAAAACCTCTGCATCGTCCTGATCTCTAGGGTTTTGAGGAATTTCATTTCTAGAACATCCGCTTTTGTCATTGCGTAAGTCCTTTCCGCCGGGTCGTATGGATCTAAACCCCCTCACGGCCTCAATAATCGAAGCTATTCAAGGTAATACCTATGAGACCCAATCTGTTATGGCTGCATATGATTGCTAAACCCTCAAAATGGCAGGATTTAGCTCTGATACCACTGTAGAAACCCCTTGTTTCCCCGTTTTCTGAATCTGACTGATTTTTGTTTGTTTTTGCGTTTTTGATTGTTTTTGGATTTTTGTGCAATAAAGAACTAATGTGATTTTTGCAAGAAATTTGTATAAATTCAAATAAACAAATATTGATGCAGTAAACCCTTGGAATATCTAATCTATGATCTTATTATTCATTTCAGAAGGTTTCAATAGAAGATCTCTGACATGCATACAAGATAGTGTAAAAATATTGTTCAAAAACCTGATTTGCAGCAAGATGAAGAATGCCCTTGATCTGGTACGGCTGCAATGATTATTCCTTTCTCCCTCCGTCAAGCGATCCAGAATAGTGCCAAGTGCATAGGCGCCCTTGTTGATGCAGACAAACTGAGGAAAAAGAAGGCGATTTGCTTGCAATTGAAAATACGCCCCTTTTAATGGAGGTACGGCTTGGTACAGATTTGTACGGCCTGGTAACAGCAGCAACCAATAAATGAAATGTACGGCTCTTCCTTAGTTTGCTAGACCTCAAAGAAATAGGCGCCTGTATTGATGAATCCCTGCTGGAAGATTATTACTCTGAAAACTCTGATGATGAATGATCTGTGATGCTCTGTAATTTCTTCTGAATGAAGAAATCCCTCTGCCTGGCAATAAATCGGATGATATTTCACACCCTCTGAATCGCTTTCACTGGAGATGGCTCGTTCCCCAATGCTCTGAGACTGAAACCCTTGGCTTCCGTGCTCTGGTCAAGACTTGATCAATTTTCAACTCACAATAACATAATGGGCTCGAATTCCAATGCAAAACCTTATACTTCTTGAAAAGTGCGATTTCCTTAATAATAGGGAGCATTAAAAGAATTCGACTTCTTTTGTTTAATTTCTCAATAGTCTCCAGCCAAATTTTAATTATAAAATATAATCGTCAAATAGCCCCTTTCCATGATGGGCGACCCCTTCATCAAAATCACTCAAGTCATAATATTAAAATATTACAACTTTATATTATATGCTCCAGTTTAATTAATATTTAATTAATTCAATTAAATATTAATATCTCTCTCAATATTCACCCGATGCACGAACCGTCTGAAGCTGACGACTAAGGAAGTGATTTTACACATGATCAATCCATACTGCTAAAAATAGCAAGGGTCCCACGCTGAATGCCAAATACTGCTAAAAAAAGCAACTCAGGCTAGAAGTGTCTGAATGAGCCCGAACGAAAGCCAACTGATCAAATACTGACAACTGAAGCTGAGCCAAGCTCCAACATGACCCTCTATCCAACCTATCAGCCTACAAGGGTCGCATAATAGGCTAATCCTGTGCTCTGAGAGATGTCAACAAGAAGGGGACATGACATGTAGTTTAAATTGCTAACATGGGGCATGTTTGATCTAGCAATTGGTGGAAGCAAGGAGTTTTATTATATTGAAATCAATGATTGATATCTTCTACAATGAGTGGAAAAGTCCATCATTGCATTTATCATTCAAATATACTGTCAAAAACAAAAGAAGGAATTGCAGTAGCTAATAACATAACCAACAGTTTGAATTATTGCATAGCCCTATGCAAATATGAGCATCTTGGTCATTCCCAAGACAAGTATATCTCTCTTGGGCCATAGGTCTCCATAATCCTGTTTGTGCCCTGTAAGCTAAAGTTGCTCTTAACCAATGTTACAAGACTCGCCAAAACTCACCGAGTCTAGGTGAATTGCAAGGAAAGTCACCCTAAACAAGTCTCAGAGACTCAAATGCTGAGTACTCGCCGAGACTCGCCGGACTCACGAGACTCACTAGAACCAGTGAGTCCCATGCCCCAGACTCGGCCGCCCCTTTGTGGACTTAAGTTGCAAAAAAAACACATTTTAAACTTTCTTTCTTTTTTTTTCTTTTTGCCTTTATACTTGCCTCTATTCTATGAAAAGGCACTTCATTTCATTTTCAAGCCAAGGAAGAGAGAAAAAAGAGAGAAGAGAGCCAAAACACATTTGCATTGAAGGAAAATCAGCAAAGAGATTGAGCACCAAACGCTTGTTGAATCGCATTTGTGCAGGTTCGTATGTGATTTTGCTGCATCTAGAGGAGTCTACAAGGGATTGGAAAGAGATTTCCATTGATTCCAAAAAAGATTGAAGAGGTATGTTTGAGTTTTGAAGGTTTTTTTTGTTTCTTTTTAACCAAAACTTCATTTCTCTTCTTTTTTTCTTCTTTGTTTTTTCTATTTTGTTTTAGTGAAACAAAGAACAAGTTACAAATAAATACAAACCCTAGGTGTGTGTGTTTAAGTTTTTTGTTGAACAAACTCTAGGCATTCTTGCAAAAACAAAAATAGTTTTATAGTTGCAAACTTGCAAACCCTAGGTTTTTTAGTTTAATTATAAATTATAAACTTTGAATGCTATTTTTTAAAAATTTATGTGTTACTGCAGCATTGTTTATATCTATAAATTGTCTCCATCATATTCACAATGTCTCAAAATAAAAAAGACCCTTGTTGGAAACATGCCATTATTACCCCCGGGCAAAAGAAAGAACATGTTCTTGTTGCAAAACAACTTGTCTTAGGGGTGGCATTAATAGATTGAAATACCACCTTGCATGTATACAATGCCGAGATGCTAATCCTTGCACAAAAGTCCCTGTTGAGGTAATGCGTGAAGTGCAAGTGCAATTGGAAACCTTCGAGCAACAAAAGAGTTAAAAAAAGAAGCAAAGAGAGGAGATGGCAGCCATGTGTGGAGTTGGAGATTCGAGTTCTTCCATGCCTCCAATTCCTCCACAGTCTTCACCTTCGGTTGTTGGTAGTGGTAGTGGCAGTGGCAATGGTAGCGTTAGCATTGGACCTAAAGTTCGTGGATCTAGGCTGGATTCATATATTTTGCCACACACTACTCCAGGTTCCCAACCGTCTCTTGAGAGCATGGGTTGGAACAAAGATAAACATGATGCAGCCAAAGTTGCAATTGGAGACTTTTGGTTTTATTGTGACATTCCATTTCATGCAGCCAGGTAATTCTTCTTAAAAATATATAGCTTGATAGTTGATTCTTTATCTCGAGTTTTATTTTTAGAGCTATGTTGAATTCAAATTGAAATTATACATTTTTCAATGCTAATTTAATTTAATTTATTTGTGTTAGGTCTCCATATTGGCAAAATATGACTAATG